>WBMW01003909.1:529628-563749 GCA_013396635.1 Penelope pileata
TTTTTCCTGAGGAAGTCTCTGCAGTGAGGGAGGATGTGGAGTGCTGTTATGTTCTTCATACAGCCAACCTAGTACCTACCTCAAGCTGTTCTTGCTGCTTGGGACTGTAGCTCTTACATAGCAGCCTTTACACATGCTTTTTGCCTGTGCCCACCCAGAAGGCAGCTGGGACATCTTGGTAAGGATGCGGCCGTGCGTTTGTGCACTTCTGATTCTTGGGATTGTGTGGAATCAACATTGTAGGGACGTGCAGGGAAGGAGTCATCTTTTTAAAGGAGATGCACTGTAGTGCCCGACTTTGAGGAATATTCTTGGGGCCCGTTTGTGTCACCATTCTTGGGTGGATACTGAGGCTTTTGTAGGGTAACAAAACTGACTTCGTTTGAGATGGAACATGAATTCAAAATTGAGCAGCTATTCCAGAACAGCGTTCCCAGGAGTGCTCTTATTTTAGAATGGTGTCCACGCAGAGGTCTGTTCTGAAATACTTCGCTATAACTCTTTCCCAGCATTAGCCTTGGAGTTTGTTTCCAAGTATAGGAACTGGGACAGAGTAACAGGCTCAGTTTATTGAATCTGAGCATCTTCTGGACCTGTCGTGTTGTAAAGTGATTCACTGTCATGGTTGTTTTTAACTTAACACCTGTCCGTATGCTTACTGACAGCCTTTTAGGACCCTCTTGTCCATGAATGCTCGTTCCCGAGGGAGGATGCCTTTCTGTATTTCTTTTCTTAACACATTGCCTAGAGCCTACGAGAGCATATTTGAGGCCATATGGCAAGAGTGCCTTCAGGACATTTTTCTGGGGTTTGACACTTATTTGTCATTCATGGCAGGGGAAGGTGGGAGGGCTGTTTGAATGGACAACAGAAGAAGTAATGCTTTGTTTTGGAGTCCACACTGCAGGACAGGTGCGCTCTAAGGAGTGAGCTAGCGTGTGGCAGGAATTTGTTCTTCTTGTGAATTCTGCCGTTCCTCTTGGGTTACTGCTGAATTTTCTAGCTGCTTGTCTCTACTGCAGTTCCTCAGCTATTAGTTGCGAGGAAGCTGCTTTATGCTTTCTTTTCTATGCTCATTTTGAGATTCTAGCAGCAGTTCCTTTTTTTTTTTTTGTTATAAATGAAATCTGTGTCTATGCTGGAAACCAAAATGACTTCAGGTCTCTCTTCCCCGTTGTGTGACTGTCATTGCTGTCGTAACTGCTGTGTTGGCAGAACCTCATCATTGCTTCAGTGACACATCATAGCAGTTGAGAGGCCGTGTACGTGCTGGGGCTCATGAAATGCTTTTGTGTGTTTTCTGGAGACTCGGGCATCGACAGGTGTGTGGGGAGGTGGCAAGGAGAAAAACACAAGCTGTCAGCTGCTGTGCTCCGCGTTGCAGCCGTATGCAACATTTTGTCCTCTGTAACTTGTCTACCACTTTATTGTGAAGCAGAAGCAATATATTGAATTCTACAAGAATCTCCAGGAATTGTCCAGGAAGTAGAGTTTTGATAACTTTTTTTTAACTGGAGTGTTGACATGCGAGCATAAAGCAGTGAAGCTCAGTGGGAGTTGGGTAAGCATTACGTGCACACACTTAAGATTGTAAAAAGAAGCTTTAGCAATGGTTTGTTATTATAAAGTCTGAACTAATGTTGGCTGTTTATAAAAAGGAATGGACTTTGCAGGGTTATTTTCTTCTTTAAACATCAGCAGGACACTGGGAACTGATTACTGTGAATATTTGAGTAAGTTGTGTTTGCTTAGTGTGCTTGGCAACCTTTCTGTCATTCGAAGTTTTAACTTCTTGAGCTATCCAAGCTCAGTTTCGAAACTTTGGCCTTGATCGGGAAGGTAAGATTGATCGTCTTTATTTATTTATCTATCTCTCTGTTATCAGTATGCGTGATGTCAATTGTGTATGTGGCCAGAAGTGCTCTATTATCTTTATTTAGAAACACTCTGAAACGAGGAATGGCAGTTTATCCCAACTCCTGTCGTAAATAATGCTTGTTCCTAAGAGGATAATTTTTGCTGAAACATGAACAAATAGATCAACCTACAACAGACAGTATTCTATTCCTGTTCTTCCCCGGGTTCTGCTGAGCACACACCAAATGGGTGATGGGACCCTTTGCCAGATCTTCCAGATCTTCCAGCTTTGATTCCACTTGGTGTGCTGGCTTCAGTGTTGTGTTGCTGAGGCAGCAATGTTTCAGAATGCTTCCCAGTGTCTGAAACAGCATGAAACTTTCTGGTACTGACAGTGGTAAACTCACGTTTAAAAAACTGATTCTAAAACAGGAATCCCTGAAACCTGTCTTATTAGCAGCTTGAAAGGACAGTTTTCCATAAAGGAAATTAGGAAGGAAAATTAGGAAAAGGAAGTTTTCCATGTACAATTGGCAACAACAAGAAAGGCTGTAGTTAAACTGTAGGCAACTTTACATGCAAAGCCCAGATAGCCCAGAATTTGGTTTATCTGCAGCTTACGGTTTAGATTTTAATTAAGTTTTTCTTCCTCCCTGGAGTCTGACTTGATATTTAGAATGCATTCAACAAGTGGTTCTCTTGGTGCTTCCTAAATGCTGTAGAAGGATGGTTTTTTCTTTCCTTCGTGTTTTTGTTTTTTCAACGATTGAAACAATATTTGTGCACAGATTACTGCAAGTGAGGTTGCACCAGTGCCGTGCCACTCAGCGGGTTGACCAGCTTTGCATGTTCTGGACTCTGTTGGGAACCTTGCCTTAGCTAACTGTTGCTTTAAGCCTGAATGAAAAGGAATTTGGTTGCAAAACCTGGCATAGTTTAGGAAGAGTGTTTCAAAGGGAGTGTTTAGCCCAGTGGTTCTGGTTTAAGCAGGACCCAGCTGATGCAGTGGCACCGCTCTCTGCCGTGACAGCACAGAAACGTGTGCCCATGTAGTAAATGAAATTCAGAGGACTGATGAGGCTGAAAGGAGCCTCCTCCTGTTGCAGACATTACCTTTTGTTTTGTGGGGTGGTTTTCCTTGCTGGATTATTTTTCTTTTTTTCTTCTTTTTTTTCTTTCTCTCCCTCTTCTTTCGCTAACCAAACCGTTTTCCTGTCTTGGTTTACAAAAATATGACAGCATAACATTGAGCAGGGGAACAAGAGCTACTGGGTGAAAAGTGATTCAGCCACAAAGGCAGCTGTGTGTGTTTGTCCTAGTTCTGTCTGGGATCGAGTTAACTTTCTTCATAGTAGCTGGTATGGTGCTGTGGTTTGCATTTTTGATGAAAACAGTGGTGATAACACACTGGTGTTTTAGGTGTTACAGAGCAGTGCTTACACAGAGCTGAGGAGGTTTCAGTGAGGGTCGGGGAGAAGGGGATGCAACCAGGACAGCTGACCAGAGGGATGTCCCATACCACAGGCATCATGCTCACCTGTAAAGCTGGGGGGAAACAAGGAGAAGTGAGGGACGGTTGGAATGATGGCGTTTGTCTTCCCAAGAAGCCATTACATGGGATGAGCCCTGCTCTCCTGGGAGTGGCTGATCACCTGCCTGCCGGCGGGAATCAGCAAGCGGATTCCTTGCTTGGCTTTTTTGTTCATACAGCTTTAGCTTTGCTATCGAGCTGTCTGTGTCTCAGCCCACGAGTTCTCTCATTTCCCCCTTTCCAGCTCACTGCCCCATCCCACCTGGGGAGAGTGAGCGAGCTGCTGCGTGGTGCTGAGCTGCGGCCAGGTGACACCGCAGCAACGCGGAACATCAGCAGCTGCGGGGCCTTCTCAGCCACCGACCTCCACAGTGTCTGATGTGTTGGTGGCGGTGCAGCCATGAAGGCATCGATCAAGTGTGTTAGTAATAAATATTTGCGTTGGGGAGGGGGGGAGAGAGAGACTGCTTAACGATACAGGGTAAAATATGATTGAAATACATTTTTCTGTAGTCTAATAAAACTGTGATGCTGCAAGATCAAGGGTTTGGTGGGTCTGACACGTTGAACTTTGAAGGAGGGGTGATGCCACATGTTTCCATGCAGTTCAGCTGTTACACAGCCTATGTTGTTTTGTTCTCTGTTCTTTTTTTTTACATCTAAACTCAATATGTTGTTTTTGCAAGTCTTTAATTGTTTGTTCTGCACCTCATTAGAGACAAGAATAGCATCTTAGGGAATCTTCTAAGGCGCATCAGGAGTGGAGCATGTGTTTGCGTTTCCAGTGCGATGTTACGGAGGGTTAATTGTGCGGATTAGCTGTCATGCAGGAGTGGATAGACGTTTTCCTCTTTGATGTTGTGTTGTTCTGCGGTGTGCTTGGACAATTACTGCGTGAGACGAAGTTTTTAGTTTGAGGGCTTCAACTAAAAAGTAGCCTTAAGACATGTTTGGTGTCATTTGATGTCGAGCCTTATTACCATATTAAGTGTGCACACCAGTTTGTATATATAAGAGCACACTCGGCGTTCTGGGGCTCTGTGAGGGAGACGGCGTCATGCTGCAATCAGTGGGGCAGGTTATTGTGGAAGACTTTGGATACGCTAGCTGCCTCCAAGGAAAACCTAAGATCTTTTTCACATGTTGAGAACAGAGAGGAGATGAAGCGCATCTTCTTGCTTTGGTTCTTCACTGTGCAAATATTGAAAAGAGGAAGCGGATCTATGATGGTGGCTTACGGCCATTGGTTCCTCAGGGACTCGTATAAAATGGGTTGGTGGCTCTCGATCTGTTCCTGCTGAGTAGGCGCATGTCTCTCCCGGTGCTGCTGTACATGACAAGTAGGAGTCACAGCAAAGGAGACAAAAAACAAGCAAAGAAACAAAAAACAACAAAAAAAGCCAACCCTGGATTGTCCTCAAAAGCGATTTACTTTGTCATCTAGATGAGGGGGGCCCATACTGCGTGTGATAATTGCTGGCAGACTGACATAAATGGGGAGTTCTGGGTTTCAGGTCCCCTTATGAAAGGGAAAACAAATCTTCATTTCTTTTTGCATCTTCACTGGTCTATTTTTTGCACTAGATGTGCTTGGTAAAGGAGTTATTCATTTTCACTTTGCACTTTTGCTCTTCACGCAGTGCTGCGATGCTGCCCTCGCTCCCTGCAGGTGATGCAGGTGGAGGTGCCTGAGCTCCGAGCAGGAGTGAAGGGCTTCTGGCAGCTCTGCTTCAAGTTCCTGCTCGTTTGTGTGGGCTGGGTTGGTTTGTTTGTTTGTTTTGTTTTTGCTTTCAGGAGAGAGCTGAGTTTCATAAAAAGCAAGTGCTTTTGTGGTCTGGTTTACATCTAGTGCTTAGGGAAGGTAGGTTTTTCCTTGCGTTCAGCCATACTCGGGCTGCTCAGCCTTCTCTCTCTTTCAGACAGTGCTATGAAGGCTGGGTGGATGCAGACACAATGCTCAATTTTTGTGCAATTCACTTACGATTCTTAAGTGTTTTTTTTTTTTTTTTATTATTTTTTAAACTTACAGAAAGCTTATGTTTGCATCAAAATATACTTTTAAGGAAGTCTATCCCCCACAGCGTGTAGCAGGAACAGCCCTTCCCCTTTGCATGTGAACGTATGGGTTGGACTGGGTCGCTGTGCCTCGATGGTGCGTTGGGAGGGTCGGTGTCTGCTTCTGTGTCGAGTCATAGGTCGTACTTGGAGGGGATTGCTAAATGCACGTGGTCATGTCTTGCATCTATTTCATGCTGATTAGCAATCTGCTGCAGGAGATGGTTTAGAAAAAGTTAAAATGCAGTCACGAATTGCAGACGATGTCTGCAATGTCTGCTGGTGTCTGGCATGCTGAGCGTGCCATACTTGTCACGTTGCTGGATTGGAACTGTGGTTTTAGGCTGCAGGTCTGTAGGTTTTTGTGTTAAGTGACACACAGTGTGTTTAATAAGGGAAAAACTGTATACTGGGGAGGGCAGAATCCACAATGTTGCAACTCCAAGACAGTCTGCAACAGCTAGAAATAGCAGAGATGTAATAAATGGTTGTGATCAGCTTACTGTGCTTAAAGGGCATTCAGTAGGGCAGTAACGCTCCATCCAGCTGCAAGTAGCAGTGCGTCAGGTGCTGGGCAGTGTGTTGCAGTGGTGAATGCGTTACCTGTATTCTGCCTTCGTTAGATTTGCTGGTTTGGCTCCTGAATCACAGCGGTACTAGTTGTTGTTTTTTTTCCCCTAAACTATAGCATTGAGTTGGAAATGTTTGCAGAGTTGTGCTTGGTTGTTGTTTGTGAAAGTACTGGATGTTTTCCAGACGCAAAGGGAGATTGCTTCCTGCTCTGAAAGGCATGCAGGCCAGAGCCGTGTCTGCACTGTGCTCCAACAGGTGCAGTTACTCTGTCGATAAAGCAACTTGCTGTAGAAGTCCTGATCCAGTCAATGCAGCTCTGTGCAGCTGCAATCTCAGGTGAGGAGTGAAATACTGATGCTGGCTTTTTACCTTCTGTAAAAGTTTCCTTTTCTCTGCTGGCGTTTTTGCGTTGAAATAGCATGTTTCATCTCAGTGTATTAATTCCATCTTTCTCTTTAGCAAGGAGGACACAGTCGAGTAGTGCAAATGAAGGACAGAGGAAAGGGATACAGCACACAAAACAGTACAGTGAGATCCCTGACAGCCACATGGGTTAGCTATGTTTTACTGTAAACAAATGCATTTTGCTCGGCCCTCCATGATGCTGCCTGCTTGTGTAGTGCCAATAGGCCTTTGCCCTTCCTTCTGCAGAAATAGGGGGTAGTTTGGGAGTAAATGAATTAATAACAAACAAACAAAACCCCCACCGCTGGATGTTTTGTCACCTGTGTGCTTTGAGCAGATTCAGAATTTGTATTCTTTAATTATCTGTGGGAAAACCGCCTGTATTCCTGTTCCCCTACCTATCCTTCCAGCCATGTGCTGCTTATATTTGTGGTCTCCTGATTTTGGAGATGAGCCAGGTGTCTTTTGATTCCCAAAATGGCAGCTTGTATCCTCATTTCTCTTTGATCTGACACTGGCATTTGTTTCTGTTTTTCTTTCTTTTTTTCTCTCTTTTTTTTTTCTGCATTTGAAACAATTGCACTGTAGGATAGCCTCAGAGTTATTTCTTTTGGCACTTTAATTTGCTGAAACTGGAGAGTAGAGAAGATGGAAAAACATTTAGTCACATTTCTCTGGAAGTGTTGTACATCAGGAGTCCCATTTGTTATTTGCAGTACACCTTGTCTGGGCTGCCAAAGGGCTGGGAGAACGGGGGTGACTAACATCTTCCCTAATCCATTTGCCATAGTAAAATGTGTGCCTTTTGTTATTCTGAACTTTGCTTGGAAGGTAGTTGGACAGGAGAAAAGAAAAAAAAAACAAAAAAAACCAACTGAACAGAAACCACGGTGTTATGGTTCAGTGCTTCAGTTGGCTCATGTGGGTTCTCGTCTTGGCTCCGACATGGGCTGCAGTGGGTAGCCACAGGCAAGACCCTTGATCCCAGCCTTCTGTGGGCTTCCTTTCCTTCTTCGTCTTGTGTATTGAAACAGCAAGTCCTTCAGGTTGACAGCCTGACAATATGTCTGCATCATACCATTCAGGGGGAGAATCTCAGTTCTGGCTTCTAGCTGTTACCATAAGGTATCGTGTAAAGTTTGTCTGCTTTTTTCTTTTTCCTTTCTCCCTGTGTACTTCCTTTCAAGGGAACGTACTGAACTCCTGCGCATTTTGGACCTCTCTTACGATGAACTGAAAGCTTTTTAGACATTCATTTCCTTTTTTGTTTGGGAAAGGCAGATATGTGTTGGGTTAAAACAATAACTAGGCTCGGCTGTTTATACAGGTGGGGAAGCATGTGGGCAGAAGAAAGCTTCTCAGAGTGAACTGGGAAGAAAAGAATAATACATTTTCTCCCTTTAACCTGCTGATGAGAATGAGGTTCGTAGAGCCTTTCTAGTGCCTCTCGGGCCTGCTGTTCTGACACCTTTGTGTTTCTGCAGTAGGAGCGCATTTGACAACGTTGTGGCAGCTCCTCCTCCTTGTGCAACCGAGGTAGTTAATTTCTCATGCCAGTGGTTAAGTCATGGAGACTGAAGTGAAAATTTCAACAGGTAAATGAGCAGAACTTCAAAAAAAAAAATAAATCAAAGATGAATAATAATAATTTGTTGTAGCTCTACGTGAAAATATTTTGAAATCTTCATTTTGTGAATATGTGGGTGGCTACTTTAGACACGGTCAGACATCAGACTTGTGTTATCCATAGCTCTTCATATACTTCAGAACAAATACTTTACCTCTCTCCCGAGCCTGTTACACAGTTAGGGTGACTAACTGAAATTAATTTATTGTTTGCTCAGACCATGTTTGTGTTGGCCTGTTCTGATGTGGAACTGAAGAAATGGATGGCTTCAGCTTCGTAGAATCACAGAATCATAGAATGGTTCAGGTTGGAAGGGACCTTAGAGTTCATCTTGTTCCAACCCCCCTGCCATGGGCAAGGACACCTTCCTCTAGACCAGGTTGCCCACAGCCCCATCCAGCCTGGCTTTGAATACTTCCAGGGAGGGGGCATCAACGACTTCTCTGGGCAACCTGTTCCAGTGTCTCACCACTCTCACAGTGAAGAATTTCCTCCTTCTATCTAGTCTAAATCTACCCTCTTCCAGTTTATAACCATTACCCCTGTCCTGTCATTATACCTGTACTTGTAAAAAGCCCCTCCCCAGCTTTCCTGTAGGCCCCTTCAGGTACTGGAAGGCTGCTATCAGGTCCCCCTGCAGCCTTCTCTTCTCCAGGCTGAAGAGTCCCAACTCTCTCAGCCTGTCCTCGTAGGGGAGGTGCTNAAAACACATCGCCCAACGTGGGACTCGAACCCACGACCCTGAGATTAAGAGTCTCATGCTCTACCGACTGAGCTAGCCGGGCTCCTGTGTATGGGCTTCATACGAGTTTTCGTGCTGTGAGTGCTTGTGTGCCTGGTGCCCACCCCATCACCCTCTTTGCAAAGTGGTGCATTGTGCATGAATTCCTTATAGGATTATGTTTGACCCAGAGAGCTCCAGTAGGAATGGATATTCTTGGGGTCACAGTGCTGGTAAACCACTTGGTGTAATTATAATTTTGTTTCCTTTCTACGAGACCACCTTGCACAACCACCCTTTACATATTGCCACATTTTGCCTTGATTCTAAGAAACAGTTTGGTGCTTGGATTAAGGATTCCTCCCATACTAACTCGTATCTTTTTCTAATCGGACAGGGCACTCATTTCAATTCCATAACAGCGTTTACCACTTTCGAGCTGTGCTGGAGCTATCTGTCAGCAGACTCAGGATGGTTTTCTTTGTGAGAATTAATACGGCACCGTGCATGTAGCAACAAAAACTGGAAACAGCCTGTCCATTGAGATTTCTGGTATTTTCTGATTTTAGAAAACGCAGCAGCAGCACTGGAGTAGTCTCTTACGTGGTATTGCAGTTGGGCTTTGGCAAAATGGATAAGTGCAAAGGCAGTGCTTAAAAATAGGGATGGGGATGTGGCAAGAGAAAACCATACTTGGATGTTTCACATTCTGTGATGCAGAGTACATGGCAATAATTTTGCTGTTGTTATTTTAAATGTAGTAGGCATGAATTTACCCCCACCCCACCCCCCCAACGTTATGCTCGGTGCAATCTTAGAACTGCTGGGAAGACTGAAGATTTGTCCTTCTTCCGCATGAACTTAGAAAAATGCAGGTGAAGGGGTTACTTTCTTGAACACCTAAACACTAGTTTTGTTCTGAGTGACAATTCAGGCCAATCATAAACGGGAAAAAAGCCTGTGGTGTCCCCTTTTAGATTCTGGATGCCAAATGTGTGTGAAGGGAGCAAGGTCTGCTTCTGGTTTTTTTTGCAGTTTATTTTATTCCTCCTTGGTTTGGCAGACAACTGTCTAGCCAATAATAGTAGATTATGCAGTGATGATGGTTCCAAAATCTTAATGGATAAAATAGTGGTTCTACATCATTTGGAAAATTTGGCTTGCAAATTTTCTCCAGGACTTAAACAAATACAGGCTTGACAAAGGTATGCTTGTTTCTGATCTGAATTGCTTCCAATTTCTAGCTCTAGTTCCAGATGTTACGTTAACTCCAAAGGACACAAATCTAAAAAAAAAAATTAAAAAAAAAAATCTGGAAAGAGACTTTCCACTGCTGTCTGCACTAAACGTATGATACGTGTCCTTGAAAATCTAATCTATTTGTAAAATGTGTAAAACTATTCAGAAGTAGCGTGTGCTGGATCCAACTGGTGGCAAATGCTGTTTGTTGGAGCAAAAGTGTCGTCATGTCAGACACGAAAGACTCAAATGTAGGTTTTACAATGTGACTTACTTATCTTCTAACAGTTAAAAAATCTTCCCAAATAGAATGACCTTGTTGAGGGAAACCTGACATACCTGGCTTCTATCTCTAGAAGGTTGGAAGAGAAGTTGTGAGCGACAGGTTGTGGGCAGGACTTCCGACTTTGGTGCAAGTCACGTGGCTGTCTTCCACTCAAATATTCAACGTTTTGTTTTTGTGATAGCTTCTTAGGAAGGAGAGCAAAAAGAAGATGAAATGAAAAGGGTTATTTAAGATAATGAGATCTGTAATGTTGTGCTTGTATTTATATCACTGATAGTACTTAATTTGCTTCCTCTAACATAGCACATAAATACCACAGTTTGCTCTGAGCTTTGTAAATCACTCTTTGCTGGAGATGATTCTGCTTTAGCCAAGAACATTGATTAAACTAAATTCATTCCTTATGGCTCCTTTTTTCTCTGTAAGGCCAGTGTTTGTCCTGCTGGAACTACATGAAGGAATTTTTTTTTTTTCTGCTGTCTTCTGTATTATTCTATAAATCTAACTGCTGTTCATATAGTGCAGGCAAAGACATGACACTTCTAAAAATTCAGCTTTTTCCTCAAACATCTGCTTAAAAATAGCTGGAAGAGAGGTCGTTCACAGTTCCACTAACTCTTCTTCAACTTTTTGTCAGAAGTTTGCCAATGATCTGGAAAAAAAATAAATCTGACTTCATTTTTGTGTTGAAATGGTCATAGTAAACAGAGTAGAGGTGTGCTTCCAAGGTCTGCAGGAATTCCAGTGTTCCTTTGTCTAAAAAAGCATCAATTCTTATATTTTTCGTCATTTGGGTGGGATTACCAATTTCTCTTAACACCTCAAGTTTCCGCTTTTTCAGAATGCATTGATCTGGCGCTTATGTGCCCATTTCATAGAATCATAGAGTGGTTCAGGTTGGAAGGGACCTTAGAGAGCATCTTGTTTCAAGCCCCCTGCCATGGGCAAGGACACCTCCCACGAGACCAGGTTGCCCAAAGCCCCATCCAGCCTGGCTTTGAATACTTCCAGGGAGGGGGCATCCACAGCTTCTCTGGGCAACCTGTTCCAGTGTCTCACCACCCTCACAATTTATTTTACTGTAGTTGAAAGTTTGTACAGATTAATTTTGAAAATGTAAAAATCATTCCATGGTAGGTTGTTGATCTGTAGAAGAGGTCTAAAAGTTACCTTTCAAATGAAAAAATGGGGAAGGCAAAGAAAGGAACCCTATCCATTGGATTGCATCAGGTTTTGCATTGGCAAATCTGGTAAGTGTAGAAAGACTGCAAAAATGCATTATCTGCACATTGGTCATTTAGAATTGTTCAAAAATAAAGTGCTTTTTTTTTTTTCCTAAATTAAGTCCGGGCTTAAATTGCTTCTGAATTTGTGAGCTACATGTGTTTCAAGTGATTAAAGAGCTGCTGCCATTGCATACAGCTGTTTTCATAAGTTGATTCATGTGGTTGTAGTGATCAGTTACGATTTTTGTGGACATAATGGAGTCACGTCCTTGTGCTCTTTGGGGCATGCCTGTGCTCTGCTGTTAATGAAAACTGATTCCAGCCTTACCTTCAACGGTGTTATAGTTAACGTGCTTGCAAAGCCTGTGGTCAGCTTGAATTGATCTGAGTCAGGTAGGGAGGGGAATGGATGTTGTTCAGTACTTGGTGATATTCTTGCTTCAGAGGCTGGACCATGTTCCTTTCTCATTTACCTGTCACAGCTGTTGCTGTGCCACATTTTTTTTCTGTGAATCCAAATACCTTTTGGTAAGGTCTCCCACTATATTAACTCCAACTCCCTGGGTTAGTCCCAGGGACTCCTGTTCCGAAACTAAGGGTTGGCAGTGTGTCTTCCTGCTGGACAGAAGAACTTGAGTGATGTTTGCCCTGTCTGTTTACTTCCCTTTTAAATTGGAGGTGCATGTGGCTGGCTTGCTGGTAGGGCTGCTGTCTTGCGAATCAGTGATGATCAGTCTTGACTCTAGGCTGGAAGCTGGTACCAAAAGAAATGGCTTCAGGAATTCAGACCCAGAATATCTGATTTGCTTTCTTGGAAGAGATTTTGAGTCTAGATATTTAAAACTGAAGAAAATCTGAGGGAAATTAGATGTGTGGGGCGTTGGAGTCTTAAAAGATTGAGTTACATAGGAGCTTTTGGTTCTGTTTTTTTTTCTGCAGCTAATTCTCTGCGTGATCTTGTGGTTATTAATTGGAATCTTTTGAATTCTGTTTTTTGTAGACTTGTGCTTTAATGTGATACATTGCCATGGATAAAGCCCAAAATGGGTGGTGTGAGTAGGCTGAGCACTGCTGAGGTGGGAAGGTGGCACCGAGACTTGGTAATGAATTCTGGGCATGCCAGGGTGTAATGTACAGGAGAGGGAACCAGAGCCCACGTGGCTTTGTGGGGGAGACTTTGGCCTTGGTTGCCCTTCTTCTGTTTGTATTCTCTTACCTTTGTCCTGTCAAAATAGGCAGGTTTTTCTGCAGACACAAATGGGAGCTGATCTCTGTTCAGAATGCAGGGAGGGCCTTCACAGGTGGCTTTGTGCCTTGTATGTATGGTGACACACAGAGGTTTGCGTTACTCCTGCAGCGAGTACTGCTGCAGTAGGTTTTCGTTTAACACATGCTCAAACCAGTGCTGCAATAGAGGTGCCAGTGTCTTCTCATAAAAGGGCCACGGGACTCACTTTGACGCAAATGTGCCTGCCATCAGCACCTGTTTTTTGCGGTGATGAAATACACTTTTTCTTGGTGACTTGCTGAGTGACTGTTCCCTCAGAATGTGGCCCTCAGAGTTGAGAACTGTGTTTCTCGCTGAGGTATGGTCACTGAGGGCTCGTATGAGGGGCACTAACGAAATACTCTTCCCTCAGTGCAAGTAACTTGTCAGTAAAGATTGCCTCACAGTTAGTTTTTTGAAGCCAGGGTTACAAATTTTAGGTCCTTATGGCCCTCCTACAGATGGCACGGTAAGGACCGTGGTTTTGTGTAGCCAAAGGGAGTGATGTTCTGGTGCAGCGGCCTGTCATGGATCCGGAGCTGTTTGCTCCCAGCATGTTGAGATGGCAGCTGGTGCACGAAGCCTGTGACAGCCTTTGTTGTCTCACACTTCCTAATTTAACAGAGAGGACCTTAGAGTCTGGCTGCAGCTGTGAGGGGCACAGATAGTCCTTGCTGATGCAGGTAGTCCTAACAACACATCCAGATCTCCCCCTCCTACCCAATTCTTGCATTGGGGCACTAGGGAAGCCACGTGTTTACCCAGGGCCTGGTGGAGTTTGTTGCTTTGCTGTTGAAGCTGTTGTCAGTGCCTCCCGTGTGCAGGTGTCCTGCATCGTGCGGGCCTGCAGTTTGAAGCACAGGAGCCCTTGGGGTCCAGACACCATAAATCCTTTGGGGGAAAAAAAAAAAAAACAACACATCCACAATGTAAACTACATCCAAAGGTAAACTTCAGCAGAGGATTAGAGAGGGGGTTTTTTAACGAGAAGTTCCATCATTTTTAAGGGTGTCAGCCATTCTTCCAGACAGCAGTTGTTATCTCAGCTGATATGTTACACCCATGAGGTACTGCTGGCCCGTTGTTCGTCAAGACTGGGAAAGTTCTTCAGCTTCCTTGTGGAAGGTCTGGGATTTCCTGTCTGCGTTTAGGCTGGGATTTTCAGTGGAGCTGGGGAGCTTTGGCCTTCATCACTGACATTTGATGGAAGTTCTCCATTTAAACACCCTTGGAATTCAGTAAATGTTGAAATCTCTAACCAGCGCCGAACTCAACAGTTGACTTCCGAGCAGAGTGTGCTCATCTTAAGAGTGGCTTTCAAAGAGCTAGTTTTCAGAGCTTGCGATTGGTTCTCATTTGGAGGAAAAATGTCCTAATTGTCAATAGACAACATATTTGCATTTAAGCTGTCATGTACATTGTACTACTTCAGAAATCCTACACATAAAATCACAAATTGCAGCAGGATCCTCAGAAGAATAAACAAGCTGTCGTGAACAGTATACTTTTCCTTTTTGCTGTGTTGAAACTGGAAAATCCTATGGCTATTTTAACCTCTAAAATGCTCAGATGGGGAACCTGAGGTCAGGAAGAGGTGGAGGTTCAGACTGCAGAGATGTTATCTGTTCAGCATTAGCTAGACAGAATTGCATGAGACTGCAGTCCTCACAACTGTTTGGCTGAATACCAGTTGTGTATTGCTTGGAGATAGCCAAGAGCCAGGAGTTTTGCAATAATGTTTAGAAATTTCCTCTACTTAACAAAACAGGCCAGATGAGAATTGCTTTATACTCCAGTGAATTGTATTCTCTAAATAAAATGGTTGAAGTGCTTGCGAGTCTTATCTAAGGCAGATCTGAACAACTTCATATAAGTTTCCCCAAATCTCTGCTGATATTCTGGTTTTTGTTTAGTTATTCAGTGGATCTTTAAACATGTTCTCCATGCTACTTGGTGGTCTGTGCCGTGTTGGCTGCTCACATGGGCTTGGCTGTCCTCCTTTCCAGCTGCTGAACTGTGCTAAGAGATGATGAAATGTGCTGTTCCATGTAACTAATTTCAGTATTTGCTACAGGGATATTAAGGACAGCCTGAGAGCTGTTGCCTTGTGCACCAGGAGGGGAGTTCATGTGGTGTGCTTAATGGGTGGTCTGTGGGAAAAGAAAGAAAAGTTTGAGGACCCCTCTTGAAAATATGTCCATAGGAAAATGATCTTAAGGGTACATAGAGAGCGTGTTTCCAGCCTCTGCAGAGGTGGAAGTATGCTAGATTACGCCCACTGAATCCGGTCATTTGCCTTTTCTGATATGTGAAGGTTCTTTACTTAAAGTAGGTAATGTAATTACTCCTAGAAGCAAGACAAAACAGTGAGTAAGTTCACAGTGTGCTGTTGGAAAGTTTCACAATGTTTATTGCCATCCCAGAGAATCTGAACAGATCCTAAGCTTCAAAGAAGGAAAAAGAGGAAAAAAAAAAGGGGGGGTGGGGGTGGGGAATTGCCTTTGGATTTCTTCAGAGAAATCCTTTCACATCTTACATCCGAGGGAGATCAGCCCAGTTGAGATGAAATCATACATAATCAGAGTGCTATATTTTGTTGTAAATAGTAATGTTAGCAGTAACAAACCGTAGGCTGCCAAACAAAATCAACACTGAATTAAATCTCTCAGTTTCCTAAAACACTGTCTTTTTGGGGGGAGAGAATCTGACACAATTCAGAAAATATCAGAAGATCTTCCGAAAAAACCTTGCTATTTGTTTAAAAAAACACCCACCAAGAAAGGCTAGCTAGTAGTTTATCTTTTATTATCTTTATTATTTTAACGAATGTATTTGATAAATGTGATAAATGCGTCTGTTTTGGGTGGCTGAGAGAAACAGTGATGTGACTGTTAAGTTACTGGGACAGGTGTGTGTTTTTCTTGTTATGTTTTGTATTGTCTTGCATTTCAAGACACGCAGATGAAACTCCTTTGGGGCGAGAATTGATTGTGCAAAAAACACATCTGAGGAATGGCCATCCAACTGCTTTTAAAAATCGCCTTTTGCAAGGAATTCCCCAGCTTCTGTAGCGTGTTCCAGTATCTTCAGTGCATGTTTTTTCTCTGCACCCAATCCACATCAACAAAAAAGCCACTCGTCTTTTTATTCTCCAGTGGCTGAGAATAAAGGATCTTCATCCTCTCAAAAAACTTCTACTGGTTGGGCTGTTACTTTACTCCTCTTTTTCTCTCTGCCCCCCTAGCACTTCACCTGAACAAGGAGAACAAATTCTTTATGTTTTCTGCACTCACTCAACTTCATTTTTTATTCTTCTCTGTGGACCCTTTCCAACTTGCTGCTGCTAAACCAGGTGTCCTTTAAGCTTGTAGGTGATTTGTGTAAACCCTCCTTCCAAAATACTTGCACCTAAGGCTGCATCGCTTCCTCTGGGTGCCTTGGTGGATGGACGGCCTCTTTCTGTAGCCTGATGGCAAAGAGATGGCTGAGGTCCTGGCTGTCCTTGAGTGGTTGGCAGTGATGCTCAATATAAAACTTAGCATATATAAAAAGAACTGGTACCAAATAGGTTCATATTTTGGGGTACTAGCGTGGGTTGGACTGCTTTGCCCTGGTATATGCCTAGTGTAGCCACGTAAACAAAGTAAAGCATAGGCCTTTAAAAAGTAAAGTTTATGAAAATTGCCTGACATCTGCTACACACTCCGTGCATAAATATGGATTTTTCATAGTGGTTTAAAATAACACCTCTGTCCCCCCTGAATTTCAGACCTCGATTCCACTTGAAATTAGATAAATTGTAAATGAATCTTCCTTCCATGATAGGAGAGGGAAACTAGCGTCAAATGGATTTACCTGGAGGGTTAGAGGAATGGGGTGGATTGTGGGGGAAGGAATGTATCTTCCTGTCTGAGTGGCCATTGAAACCAGGTGTCGCTGGGGAGCTGTACCTCTACAGCTCCTGACTCACAGGTGTGTTAGTGTCAGGGATGAGAGAGAGGCTGAGGCGTGGTGGAGCCTTCTGCTGGAAGGGCCTCATGAGCGAGCCGTAGCTTGGCTTCACAGCAGCCTTCCGGGGTAATTAACAGCAGAAGGAAGGGTAAATTTGGAGTGGGTGGTTGTTTTTTTTTTATTTTTACAAATGAAGTGAGGAGTAGCCTGCCGAAGCACCTGCCCAGGTTCACTGAGGTGGCAGATGTGGGAGTAGAACTGAGGAGCCCTGGTTTTGAGTCAGCTCTGCAAGTGTTGCAGCAAGAATATTCTTTAATTTAGTAATTACACGAGGAATTCACCTTATCTAGAATAATGACGGGTTTTGAGGATGAAAGTCCTTGTCCTCTATCCTTTGGATGGAGGGAGGGTGTATCTGGCAAGTTTAAACTCGGGCGGAATATGTGCAGTCTGTACAGGAAGATCAGCATTTAATCTGTCTTTTTGAAGTTGGTGATCAATGGATTGCTCATTCTCTGCAGCAGCAGCAGCTGCCAGTAAAAAGAACTGGGGTCCAGAACACTGAGCTTGGGGTTTTTAAGGAAGATAAATTTTTTTTTTCCTGCTGAATATATAATGGTTGTGTTAAAAGAGTAGAAGAAATTTGTGTGTTTGTGGGATTTGTATACGCCGTTCTCTTCCTGTGAGGTGTCGGAATTTTTTTAGGAGAGAGGGTTGGCAAACCACTTGATTCTCATCCTTTCTCTTCTGTGCATGAATCTCTCTCCTTTTTACCTCTCTCATTTCTTTTTTTTTTTTCTTTCCCTATGGCTTTAGCAGCATCTGTGCGTTCTGGCACAAGAGCTGCCTGCTGCCACCAGCTGCTGTCTCTCCCCCTTGAGCTAAGCCATGACAAGTAGGGATAACACCCAAGAGGGTGACAGCACGTGGAATAACTTCCTTCCCTGAGCGCTTGGAAGCAGCCTTATGCTTTGTGTCAGAGCTCTACCTTCCATATGTTCCAAGAGCTAGAGCTGAACAAGAGGGGGCCTCACTCGGTGCTCCAGAACTGGTTTCTCTGTTGCGTTTAGAGCTGGTGGGACCCTGCCTACACGGTCTGTTTCTGTGCAGCGGCGATTTTTGAGTCTAGAAAGCTGATGCACGCGTGCATGCTGGCCCCGTAGTCCGTCTCAGTGTTTCTGTAAGACTGTGCACCACTTGGGTGCAAAAGTTTTGACATGTTTGTTTTTGCCATCTTGTGCGCCTGTGGCAGCGGGTGTGGGGGTTGTTTTTGTTCCATGGTAATGAGTGTTTTTGTGGTTTGGGACATTGAGTGCTGCAAGAATTATATGCTAGTCTCTCTGTCCAGCAGCACAGACGGCTTAACCGCAGAGGTCTCCTATGCCTTTGTCCCGTTGAGAATTGATAGAATATTTAAAATACAAGCTGTTGTAAGCACTGCCATTCTGGGTGGCTGCGTTAGCTTCTATGCTTCTCACAATGAGGTCTCCATTCTGTGTTGTGATCTCCCTGATCCTCGGACGCTGCTGTTAAAAGCACAGCCAAACCTTTCCATGACCTTTAGCCCAGTGAAGTGTTTTAAGAATGGTTAAGCAGGGCTTTTCTCCTGTGCTATACGTAGGGTTTGCATGTTCTGCTCTTCCCGTGCTTTCAAGAGTAAGAATCACGCACGTGCCTGGAATTGTCGTGTCTTCAGCTTTAAGAGAGGGCAGGCGAAATGGAGGCATGTAAACAAGAAGGGACCAGCAGTATAAATATCACGGCTGAAAACACGATAGCCTCAGCTTGTCTCATTAGAACTCCCGCAGCGTTACCGGCAGCTGGTGGCCTGCTGCTCTCAGTGCTTCATGGCCATCTCCGCCCAAAGGTGTGGAGCAGCGTCAAACATTTTTTCAGAACTATTGCTGAACCTGATAGCAGAGGCTGCTTCTGAAGGTCAAGTAATTGTACGAGGGCAATTTTCAGGTTTTTTTCTCCCTCATCGCTTCTGCCGGGGCGAAGGGGTGCCCCTGAAGCACTTGGTAAACTTGGAGTGATCTAGCTGAGATCAGTAAAATGCATTTCAAAAAATGGTTTTTTGTGTCACTTAATGAGGCGAGGGCATTGGTAAGGGAACTGCTGTAGACCTGCTAAAACTGATGCTGCGTGTAGTGGCCAACCAAAATCACCAGCGAGATGATGGGTTTTAAACATGGTATCTGTCCAGAATGGAGTGATGTTCTTGGGCTGTTGTGGGACTGTAGGTAGAATTGCTACAAACCTGTAGCTTAACTGCAGCAGTTTGGTTGTTGTCAAATGAAATGTGAGCAGGTGCTTTGTGGGATATCGGGTTCTCTTTTTGCTTTGTGGGAGGACTGATCTCCAGTTCGGTATGGATGTTCTGAATATTGCCTATTACGGAAAATTATGAGCTGTTCTAATTTTACTGAAAAAGAGCGCAGCTTTTTTTCCTTTTTTTTCCTTTTTCCTTTTTTTTTGCTAGCTACATCAAAATGTTGTCCTTTCGATTGGGTGCTAATAGGCTGTATGTAAACAGTTTGTTCTTTGCATCCATCATCCGAATGTTTATTCTTTCCTCTTTTCAAAGTAGAAGCCGGTTTCCCTTTTCAAGCAATTTGCAGTTGTCAGGAGCGCTGCTGATCAAACCAGAACCCAGAACTAAGCGTTCCTTTGGGAGTCTTGTAACTTGCTAACCATGAAATAACTTCCCAAGCAAGGTGTCTTGCATCTCGTTGTTTAACAGCTGAGTTCATTTGAAGGTCAACACTAATCAAAGTTGTTGGTAGTTTTTTGAGTCCTCTCCATGCCCCACTTCCCCCACTTGGTGACAATGGTCAGAGGTTTCAGGGGAGCCTGGAGTGGGATGCAAAGCGAGCGGACCGCAAGTGGCTTTTGTGTACAGCCTGTTAGTGACAAGGTTTACAAATTATTGCTTTACTCGGACTTGTGTGGAAATGCTGTTCAGCATAATAAACATGACTGAGTTTATGGGGTGGAGGAGGAGGAGACAGCGGTAGGAACAGAAGTTGTTAATAACTGTCTTTCTGTTGTTATTACTTGGCTTTCCAGTTTGCCTTGTCAAGAGTTGTGCAGTAGGCTTATGAAGGTGAAATCTTCAAGTCCAGCTCAGGATTTGTGTGTTATCAGTACGACAGGATGACTTGAGATTGGTGTGCACGCTTTTGGAAATGAACCTTCCACTCTACATACAGGTGGGATTAAAAATTAACTTGCACGGTGTTTGGTGGGATGGTCTTGAATCTCCCAGGTGGTTTGGTGATGGCACAGCAAACCAAGTGCCTGGCCAATGTAATTAGTTTGGTTGCTTTTTGCGCTTTCTTTGTTTTCTCATTCTAATGCCTGGAAATAATTGGTTATAATCACATAGAGAGTGAATGTAGCTTTCAAATTGCGAAGCTGTTGAATTTAATCATTCTATGAAATTAAGTGCTCTGAAGCAGTTTCCAGCATATTAGGGGCCTGAGCTGAGGTATGAAGCAAATTTCTCTCCTTCCCCCGTATGTCTTAAAAGCTGTCTTTGTTGGTTGCAATGACAGCAGAGATATCACTCGTGGTCTGTGGTACCTGACTGCTGAGAGGTGCTCCTGAGCTGTCTACGTTGCAGTTCAGGGAGTTGTTCACAAGTGTGAACTGATCTTAGTTTGTCTGATCTAAGCTTGAGAAGTCAGGTGTGTTTGGCTGCCCGGAGGAGCCCATCTCTTAGCTGCCAAGGACCAATGGTAGGTGTAAAGGTTGCCATCTCACCTATCCTCCTAGAAACACATCTGCTTTCCCGGTTGCCTCTGGCAGATTTACTGCTTACTCACTGAGAAGGTTGGAAGTTTGCAAAATTCTGTGAACTTCCATTGGGTTATCTTAGAGGTCGTATGTGCTTGATGCTGCAGAGATAACAGAGCTGCCTTTGCCTGCTGGTCAGCTGTCCCATTGCTGCTGCCTGAGAGTTCTGACCTAACGTGTTCAGTGCAAGGCCATGGAAACAGCATTCTGGCTTTTGGGCTGCTTGTAAAATTGGGAGAGCTGGTATTTCTTCAGCAGCATTCCAAGCAAGGATCAATGTATCAATGTTGACAACTAGTTCTTTTTTTTGATCATTGCTTTTTTTTTTCCCCCCTTCTCTATGCCAGCAGTGCTCTAAAAAGGCTCTGCGATGATTTTATTTCTTTCTTTATTTAATTTTTTATAATATGGTCTGAATAAAACAGGATAGTGGGGAGGGGCAGAGAAGTGAGTCTAATTTGCAAAATTTGTGTTCTCTCTCCCTCCAAAGGAAAGGGAATTCTCATTTGTTTTCAGAAGGGGTGAACTCTGTGCATCTTTCAATAATCAATCAGTTTACATCAACGTACAAATGCGGTGAAACTTGAACACAATTGCAAGCAGGTCAGCACAATTTCCCTGCTGGGTGTTGGTAAGGAGCACAATGCAGCTGTGCTTCAGTCAGGACAACTACGAAGCACAGAAGTGGCAGCGAGCACAGTGGTTGATGTGTTATCTGTATGCTGTTGTCCTGCTGTGTGCATCAGTGGGGAAGGAATCCCTTGAAAGGGATGGGGAACTGGGATAATATTGATACTGATTGGATTAGACATTGTTCATGTCTGATCTTTAGTTAAGAAGTTGTTGAGTTCCTCTGCTGTTGATTGAACTTGATATTTCAGGTTCCTTTTTCCTTTGTAGCAGCGTTAATGATGGCTTCAGTGTGGAAATGTCTAAATGAAAATCTGTCTGCTCATATTCCTTAAAACATTGTTCGGACAATATATATGTATTTTAATTTTGTACATAGACTTTTTATGAATTTAGTCTTCAGCTGGATATGGGACAGGTTTGGTGAGGCAATATGCATAAATGAAAAAGTCTCTGCCCCGAAGAACTTGTGACTTAAACAGAGCCCGCTAACATCAAACTTTCCAAGTGTTCAGATGGTTTGGTACAGTGCCACTTAAAATAGACGTAGTTATGGGGAAACAATGACTTGCAGAGAAGAAAACAAGCACTTTGTATTCTAGCTGTTTTTTCTTCTGCTTTCAATAACTAACCTGTTGGGCTTTCTTGATGTTACTGGTGCTTTCAAAGATGACAGAGAAGAAGATGTGGCAAGTTAGGGGATGAGATGGGGATGTTACCGGGACTTCATTTCTTAATAAATAATTCTCTTCAAGCTATATAAACTTTTTCTAAATTATAAATGCTGTAGGAAAACGCAGTGACATTCTCATTGAAACATTCATGACAACAATTGATGGCGTCCTTGCTGTCCAAGATCCTCACCAAAAGCACCAGCTGATTTAAATTTTTCTTACTACTTCCATCAGTAGTAAGTATAGACTTTCTCCAAAACAGAAAAATAAAGCCATCTCTTTCCTGGCTTGGGTGAAAAAAGACTGTGCAGAACATTAAAGGGCTGAATTTTTATTCATATTGTTCATTTCATCTGAAGTCAAGTTGTAGATTCAAAGTGAGGTCCTTGGCCTGCACTCAGATACGTGAACTGCTGTCACGGATGTGCTTCTCTTTGGCCCGTGCAGTGGCATGTGCTCTCCAGTGCACATGGAGCTGGAGCCAGAATTCATGAAAAAAGCGATAGCATGTGACAGGCTGCCAGCACGGCAGACCTGCGACTCAGAACTTGCGTGAAGTGCCTTCTTTTTAAAGTACAGGAGGAATCGGATCTGAAAGACAGTATCAAGAGCTAACTTTCATACATTAGATACAGTAAGTTGAATTTGAAACTGGAGGTATTTATATCACAGGCTTGAAGCCATAGAAGATGAAATAACATATGTCATTGCTGCTCTGTTCTGTGTTGAGCGGCAAGTTTATACCCCTCTGCTGGGTGTACACTGAAGCAAAATGAGGCTTGGAGTACAGTGATTGTGCATGAAGACAGGAGTAAACAGTTGACCAACACAGACCTCCGGCCACTGTAGTTTGGCATAAAAGGATTGGGGCAGGGACGGGGAAGGGTACTGGGGTTCAAGGTGACAAACAGCAAGGGCAAATTAAAACTTTGACATTAGATCCCTACCAGACTTCAGCCATCTGAGAAGCTGAGGGAGCTCCATTCCTTCCAGCTGCTAGTGGCCTTTTCTGAAATACTGGCATTCTCCTGGACTGCCACTAGTGTCTGTAGCTGTGGCTGGCCCGGCGGCATCACTGCACTTGGCTGCTGTCTCTGCAGCCATACCTGAAAATGAATGTTTTTCTAGTTTACTGCGGGATGAAGAAGCAAGACTGTACTTTTAGGGGAGAGATTAAGCGGTTAATTTGGCTATCAGTCTCTCTGGCATGATTGGAGAAGTATGTTCTGTGATATGTCTGTTTAATGTCCTTCTGAAAGCCCTTCAGTGGGACTGAATCATGCCCTTGTCTGAATCTACCCTTTACCTCACCCCTCATCTGTAGTGGGTCCTTCAGAGGACCCTTATGCTCTCCCTTGCCTAGAGTTTTGTAATACACTGTGGGGAGGGAGGAGCTGCAGGACTTGGACCTTTACATTATTCTCTCCTTCTCAGAGTGTGGAGGAAGAGCCTTGACTGCAAGCACAGATGTTTCTTTCTCTTTGAGATGATGGCAGATGAGCTCTGGTGTTGCAGATCAATAACCTTGTCTATGCTGAAACCTCTGCCGCTGTTACTGTTGTATGTCTTACTGTCAGATCAAACTCAGTCTCATTTTCCTGCCTTTCCACCTCTTTCCTTTGTTTGTGGGAGCCAGCATCATCCTCTCCCATGTCTAACTGGGCCTCATGCACAAGAGAGAGAAAAGTCCTAAAGCTACTGGCGGAATATCTCTACAGCTATGGTTTTGACACGTGTTCAATGTTCCACTTCTGTCCTTTTCTCTGGCTGCCTCTTCTAGCTAGCAGCAGTCCCCCCAGCCTTCCACAACCCATATCATTGTCTTCCTTCAGGCTCTTCCTTGAATCTCTTCCTTGTTGTGGTGCAGAGGGGAAAATACAGTAGTTCTGAACTTCTGTCACTGTTTGGTATCTCTGAGGGCACTTGATACAACCATTTCGGTTTGCGGTAACTAGTACTGCTAGCTTCCAGCCTGCTACTGAAAGGTATCAGAACTTGCCTTTTGTGTTTCTTTTTGACTTGTTGAGAGGCTTTAAACCATGAACAATTTGTTCTAAACCTGGGTTTATGGATTAACTGAAGGTACCTGTGCACGCGGTTTGGGGTACTCGCAGTCACGCTGGAGGGTATGTGTGCAATAGCAACAAGATTTTGGTTGGTTTTTGTTTTTACGTGCAGAGAAGATGTCAGCCAGCATAGGAAATACCTTGCTTATGTTGGTCTCTATTTAAATGCCCTTTTGCCTCAACCCGCTTACTAATATGTAAGAATGAGTTCTAAATGAGTTCAACCTGAACTGTTAAGTGCCTCGGTCTGAACTCTTCAGCTGTGTAGAATGGCCTATTGTAGGTAAGAGACTGGGTCTGCTCATCCTGCTGTCTTTTATTTTACTCCGTTGTCTGACAAACAGAGGCAGTAGGTATGGGTAGTGTGCATTTCTCTCGTGAAACTTCCGTGTTTCTTCTGCTGTAGTGCCTGCCCTGCTGATGTATTCATATTCAGCACTTTAACATCTGTAGATGCCAATAATAGTAATATGTTCTTTTCCTTCTTCTGTAGCATCCCCCTTCCTGCTGTTTGCCAACCGTCGGGATGTTCGACTCGTGGATGCTGGAGGCACAAAGCTGGAGTCCACTGTGGTGGTCAGTGGTTTAGAGGATGCTGCTGCGGTTGACTTCCAGTATTCGCAAGGCATCGTTTTCTGGACAGATGTGAGTGAAGAAGCCATCAAGCAAACTTACATTAACCAAACTGGGAATGTGGTGCAGAATGTCATCATTTCTGGCCTGGTTTCCCCGGATGGCCTGGCGTGTGATTGGATTGGGAAAAAACTTTACTGGACGGATTCAGAAACCAATAGGATAGAAGTTGCTAATCTCAATGGAACATCTAGAAAAGTTCTCTTCTGGCAAGACCTTGATCAGCCCAGGGCAATAGCTTTGGATCCAGCTCATGGGTAAATATTAATTTGACTTAAATACTTAAATGGATACAGTGGTGATTTATGTTGGTTTTTTAGTTCTGAGAATCACGGGAAACACGGTCTTTTGTTTCAGTTTACATTTTCCCAAGGTATTTTTCTCAAGATCTGTAGCTGAACATATGTTTAAACTTAAATATTTTGTGGCAAGAAATGACAGCCTAGAGCCAAAAAGAAAAATACAGCTGTTCTTAGGTGCCAAGTCAAATACTCAATTGGTATGATTGCCTAACTTATTCCACTGCACTTCTGAAAAGCAATTAATTTTTCAAGCCTTTTTTTTTTTTTACCATTATTCCCTCAGTTATCTTGTCTGGTAAGTTAATTTTCATTTGATATGTGATGTCTGATGTGTTTAGTCAGTAAGGTGTGTAAATCTGCATGAGTCAAACCAGAAATTCTCTTCTACTACATTCTGGTAAACAAAATTAGGATATTTTTAAGTGGTGATTTTGAACAATTATGTTTGTTCTGGCAAGTAAAAGAACCCAGGTGAAATCAGGGGCTCTTAATGCTTTAAGGTGACCAGGTTATGAAGTAATAAGAGAACAGGCTGGATATGTGGCTATGGCCGGCAAGGTGCTTGCAGTACTCTTGACAGTATTGGTCTGTATAGTTCTTCCCTCTACAATCCTCCCCACCCCTGCACACCTGCTGTTTACTATTCCTATGAACTGTGCTGATGGCGTTCGCTTTGTGCCCCATGTTCATTGCAGCGACGATTGAAAGTCTGCTGTGCTAGCGCTGCAAGGGTCCCTGCTCCTCAAGCAACTTGTGCTGTATTCACTAATGGATCATGGATAAGGGGAATGGCAAACAAATATTCTGCCCACAAGCAAGGCTGCTTACTGTTTTTAGTCTGCTGTCATTTCTGCTTCTTCTGAGGAGTTACTTTGTCTTCCTCATCTGTTTGGTATGTGTGGTTAGGTTTCTTATCTTTAAGAAAATCTGACACGAGCTGACATTTTCACCAAGTCTAGCCTCTTTGTAAGGGGATGCTGAGTAAATTCAAGGGCTTAGGATAAACCGCAAACTAAAAGTCATTTTGTTGCACATTGGTAAAATGGAACTCGCTGCCCTGGGAGACAGGCACTTTCTGGAGAAACCACTTTCTTCGGGTGTATGTGAAGTGAAAACTGAAACTAAGCAATGTGATTGCAGTATTAGCAACTGCCATGCTACAGACTGAAGCTCTGAAAGGTTGTTTTTTCAGTGGCCCCTGCATAATGCTTTCCAGTGAATGGGAAGAGTGATGGATACATCTAGGATTCATATATGAAGGATACACAAGCACTAAATGAAATTGTGTGTACCCAGAGAAAGAAAATCCTTAGTTCTGTTGGCAGGCCAAGTGCCAGAGCTGCCTGTATTGTCCAGATAGCTGGTAGAAAGGGAAGTTACAATCAGTAAGGGGGAAAGTGGAGTGACCGTGCTGGACCACAGAATGGCATGGAACAGCGTCAGGGGAGGATCAGGAAAAGGTTGTGTGTTAGGAAAAGGTTCTTCACCAGAGGGTGGTCAGGCCCTGGAACAGGCTCCCCAGGGCGGTGGTCGTGGCCCCAAGCCATGTCCAAGTTCTTGGATGATGCTCTCAGGTGTAGGATTTGAATTTTGGGTGGTCCTGTGTGGAGCCAGGAGCTGGGCTCAATGATCCTTCCAACAGGTTATTCTGTGATTCCTTAATGTCAGGTTGACATCTCCTAAGTGGATCCAGTTCCTTACCTTTTGACTGTTTTCTTTAGGGTGGCTTATATATTGGTCGTGGTAATGCATTTCATGCCTTGTTAGGTGCTCTTTGACTGTTCTGAAAACTGATGGGATTAATTGGGGATTTCTGGAAGCATACTATTGCTATACTGCAGGAAATGCAGAAGTACTGTTTTTAATAAAGACTGGATTAAAACAGTTGAGAGAGAAAGTGTGGCTGGTACAGAGAAACTGAGAGCTTTTGTAAAAATCATTGGTACTGTTGGTGAAGTTGTGCTTCTGTAAATCTAATCTTTGTTCGTGCTTGGGAGGAGGAGGGGTACAGGTACGGTTTGTTTTACATGACTGTGAAGGGCAGTTCTATATGGCAATACTCTGTGCAGAACAGATGTGCCGTATTTCTTAAACACACACAAAATCCAGTACGTGTAACAATAGAAGACATTGTTCCAGGCTTGCTTCCCACTGCCCCGGAGTTGTACTGCCTTGGGCTCACTGCTCAATATTTTGTTTCAGGGACCGCATTCAAAGATTAAGTATTGAATGCCAGCGCATAAAGTTACCTCACCTGAGCTGCCTGGTGTGTGCTAGGCATCTTACCTTGGTTTTACCTTTCCACGGGTCCTGTGGAAGCCTTCCCCTTCTTCCCTGGAGGACTTCTCTGTTTCTAATTACCTTGCATTTAGTTCTCCAGGGAAAGTCTGCAAGTGCAAACGATCGCAGTGGGATGGCGTATTGGGTTAGGAACAAAATATGTTTGCCAGAACAGTAGATGTCTGCAGGTGAGCTAGTCACCTTGCAACATTTTGGTTTTGGTCATAGTTATTTAAGATGAGGACAGAATGACAGTTCTGATTTTTGCACAGGTAAATTTCTTGACTTGCTAGTGCTGCTTTCCTGAGCGTTAGTTCAGTCTGTAGGGATTTTTTTTCCATTGGGAACAGCAGCTTTATGTGAAACAGCTCCATTGGTTTTATCTTGTGTCAGACATATCTAATGTTTATCCTGTTTATGTATTAGTCCCGTGCATCAAAGCAACATAAGTGAGCCTTAAATAGTATGTGAAAATGAAGATATATGTATCCTTTATAATTAACTAATTTATCTCTGTTATGGTCTATAGAAGTCAGCCTCCATAGAGCTGCTATTCTGGTTAAAATGGCAAAATCCAGTATTGCTTAATTTCACGAGGGTCCTATTAAATTAAGGGCAGGTTTACCCAAATAACTCTGCTCATTAGTTTAATACAGTGAACTTAATAAACTAACAAATCACGTATGACGTACATTTGTGGAATAACAAATTTGAATTTAAATCGATTTTACAACCAATTTCATGTGGTAATTCTGAAGTATTTTGTAAGTGCATCCATGAGGTAGTAGTCATGACATTTGATTTAAGCATGGCAGGATCTGAGTTTGAGCTCTCCAAGAAACAATTGTTCCTTATTTACTGGTATTTTCTGAGATAGGAAAGTGGATGACAGAAGGAAAAAGAATGGTTAGTACATTCTCATTTATCATTTTTTTAATAGGCTTGTGTAATCAGATGGCTAATGCAGTTATTACAGCTGACAAAAGAGTGAGAATAAGGGTTAAACCCAAAGAGAACAGATTAGGACTCTTGAGTAAGCTTGTTTTTTTTTCCAGATCATGAAGTCTAGTGAAATTTAGACTGGGAGTCCTAAAACTGATTGATGCAGTCTTGAAGTTGCTTGGTATTTGCTTTGTCTGGCAGAATTTCTATAGGCAGGATTTTGGCCATTACCAGTTTCTTTTGGAGAATTTGGGGAAGCTGAGCGAACGAGCAAGACAAAGCAATGCAGCATAAGCCAACCATCTTCAGTTTCCAGGAGAGAAATGGGCTAAATGAGCAGTTTATAAACACTTAGGGGATGCTATTGGACAACATACATTTGTAAAGAATGTTTTCTATCAACAGAATTTTTGTCGTTAGAGACACACCTGGAGTACTGTGTCGAGTTCTGGGCTCCCCAGTTCAAGAAGGACAGGGAGCTGCAGCAGAGAGTGCAGTGGAGGGCTACAAAGATGATCGGGGCCTGGAACATCTCCCTTGTGAGGAATGACCAAGAGAGCTGGGTCTGTTCAGCCTGGAGAAGAGAAAACTGAAAGGTGATCTTGCCAATGCTCATAAATATCTAAAGGGTTGGAGTCAAGTGGATGGGGCCGGGCTTTTTTCAGTGGTGCCCAGTGACAGGACAAGGGGCACCAGGCACAACCTGGAACACAGGAAGTTCCATCTGAACATGAACAAGAACTTCTTGACTTCGAGGATGACAGAGCGCTGGAACATGCTGCCCGGAGAGGCTGTGGAGTCTTCGTCACTAAAGGTTTTAATAACAAGTTTTTTGGATCATCTCCCAGGAATGTAGGTGTAATTGACCAAGTCTTAGGGTGTGGGAGATGGACTAGATGACTTCTAGAGGTTATTTCCAAAGTCTATTTTTCTGTGATTTCTGTCTGAAATTCAAAAATCTGGGTTTTGTGAATGTTTTGGTAGGCATGCTAAATAGTGACTTGGATGTTTTTGGCACCGTGACATTTTAAGAGAGCTTCATCTTTTCCACACTGAACCAGCATTCCTTCCAAAGTTAATACTTATCTAAGGTTTCTGGTTTGTAGCAGTGGATTTTTAAATACTTGAATACCCTGAAAATAAAGGACTTGTTACCTGAAGTAATGTTACACAGAAAGAATTTCAAATGAGGCAGCAGTACTAATTAGAGCAAGGTGAGAAGAGAGATGCCCTTATCATCAACCACCTACCTCCAGACAAACACTGAGAGCATTCCTAGAACTTTAAGGCAAGCAATGAGAGACTATTTTATACCACCTGTGGGTCTCTGCTCTTCACAGTGTGGGTGAAAAGTCTTTAGTTACACAGGATTTTCTGGTGCACCAAGACAGTACCGTCATTAGCAGGCGGCTACTTCATATGTAACTGAAGTCCTGTGAAAAAAATCTCTAAAAATGTTTCAATGTCTCAACCATTGGTGCATTGCTTAGTGGTGAAGAAGGAACGGAAATTGTGTGCGTTGTTTGCAGCCAGAATTAGGGAACCAAAAGTGCTTGGCAAAGAGGGTGTGGAGGATGGACAGTCCTACCCACCCTGTGCAAGTCGAGGCAAGTTCCGCTGTTGTGAGAGATGCCTGTGACCAACGTGATGAGGGACAGGGCCTCTGTGGCCCCCAACTCTATTGGAGGAGAGGGTTGATACTACTGACGGCAGTTCCATGCATGCTCAAATGCTGAATCCCATCTGCTTCCACCTTGCATGCAAACTACAGATACCTATGTGAAACACCTCCCTTTTGCAATAAATAAAAAGGACTGTGACTCAGTGGTCAGGTGTGCACCCACCACCCAAATATTACCTGACCAGAGGCCCAGAGACTGCACTGGAACCAAGGGTGGTGATTTGGATTTTCCTTCCCTGCCTATCCAATCTTTCCCTTCCTCTCCCTCCCGCTCACTCTAAGTTATATTAGAACGTAACACGAGATATATCCTCACAGGTTATTGCCAATAAGGTGTAGATACATATAAACAGTCCACGTTTTGTGCTAAGTATTGTAAATGGGTCAATCGTAAATGTTCAATAAACATTTAACCGGTGATTTGATGTTGTTTCACCTTAATTTAGCCCGAGGGAATTTCAAAACCTTGACGACCCCGATTTGATAGCTTTGTAACAGTAACATGGCAATATCTCCTGTGCACCTTAAAGCTTTCATGCTGGATCCATTACTCTTGTTGACTAATAAGGTGTGTTTTGTCACTAAAACTAAAGGAAGAAAAGGATGGGATGACCAAATTTGACAACTGTGGGATTCAAAGGTGTATTCAGAAAGGAAAGCTGTCAGGATGAGAAAACTCTCAGTTCAAACTCTGAAGTGAGAAGCCCCAGCCTTGCTTAGCTGGTAATCCAGAGTTCCCTCAGTGTCACAGCAAAGCCATGACCTACAGCTGGTCACGCATAGTTCACAACTATCTTCGTAACAGCACTTAAGTAAAATTTTAGTGGTGTTCACTGCTGATTCGCTAGGACTGCGGTTCCATGGAACAGTGTGTTGTCTGCTTGAGGTTAAGCACGTTGGCTTTCTGTGTTGAAATCTTTGGGATGGGCTGTGTGTTGAAGCTGATGTTTGTATGTGCTGTAGGAGACAGACTTTGGCATGTATTTTAGCAGTGTATCATCTGGTCTCATCTCCTGCGGAATAGTTGAGAGGAGGGGAATGCTGATCACAATCTGGTGACTACTGCAAATATTGGAGAAGTATGGGTAAAGATTAAGTTTTTTTAGTGACTTTTAATTTCACTTGTGGCTGCTCTCACAATACAGAAGGTGCTCTGATGTTCAGTGCGACATGGTTAACCGCTGCTCTGAAAGCCAGAGATCTGTTTATATCCCGTGCCTCTGTTTAGTAATGAACGCCAGGTATAAAATTATTTTGAAGCTTTTGGTTAATTGTTTGAAATGCTGTAATGAGAATGAATGAATGAGTAGCACAGTTGTGTTCTTAGAATGTAAGAAAAGTACTCAAGCATAAAATTGGTTAGGAGGTGTATTCAGTCTCCTGGTATGGCTGCAATTTCTGGGAGCTGGAAAGCTTTTGATAGGTTATTTGGCCAAATAGCTGCAAATAGTCTCATGCATGAGAAACCTGAAGTTCTTGGGGGAATTGTTATTTACTCTAATTTTCAGATGGATGTCCTTGATGGTGACAGCCTCTCCATAAATGTTTTGTTGGGTTTTGTTGTTGCTGTTGTTTATATCTCTCTTTTTCTGCTCACAGTTATGACTAAAGGGCATAAATGGTTCAAGGACCACTTGTCTCATTTGTGAGCAGAGCTGCCTGTTCAGAGAACGCAGAAGGAAGTACTTTTTTTTCTTTCCTTTACAGGTGAGACTGTGCAGGGAAGAGGTGGAAATGTGCACACTTAATAACTCTGTTGAGCTCCCTCCCCCCATTAGCACTCTTATTCACTGTAAGTCCTGTGATTCTTCATGTCATCCCGAAAAAAGGGCTGCGTCCTGGCACCTGAGACTTCTTTGTCCTGTACACATTTAGCCTTCTTTAGTAGTTTCGAACTAATGGTATTCTTTCCTTTTTAATTTCTACAGCATTTCTTCAGGGAACAGAAGGAGATTGATACAGTGCAGCAAGAGGTTGGCATTGGTTGTCTCAGTGCCAGTGTATGTTGCTGGGTGTTTGAGGTGATCATAGAATCATAGAATGGCCCGAGTTGGAAGGGACCCCAAGGATCATCAGGTTCCAACCCCCTCGCCACAGGCAGGGCCACCAACCTCCGGATTAGGTACTAGATCGGGTTACCCAGGGCCCCATCCAACCTGGTCTTGAACACGCCCAGGGTCAGGGCACCCACAACCTCTCTGGGCAGCCTGTGCCAGCACCTCACCACTCTCTCGGTAAGGAGCTTCCCCCTGATGTCCAATCTAAACCTTCCCTCCTTCAGCTTAAAACCATTCCCCTTTGTCCTGTCACTGTCTACCCTTTTGAAAAGTTGGTTTCCCTCCTGTTGATAATCTCCTTTTAAATACTGGAAGGCTGCTATGAGGTCCCCCTGCAGCCTTCTCTTCTCTAGGCTGAACAAGCCCAGCTCCCTCAGTCTGTCCTCGTAGGGAAAGTGCTCCAGCCCTCTGACCATCTTTGTGGCCCTCCTGAACCCTCTCCAACAGTTCCACGTCTTTCCTGTACTGGGTGTCCCAGACCTGGACACAATACTCCAGATGGGGCCTCATGAGGGCAGAATAGAGTGGGACAACCACTTCCCTGTCCCTGCTGGCCACCCCTCTCCTGATGGAGCCCAGGATACCGTTGGCCTTCCGAGCTGCCAGAGCACACTGCTGGCTCGTGTTCAGTTTTTCATCCACCAGGACCCCTAGGTATTTCTTAGCTGGGCTACTCTCAAGGATCTCTCCTCCCAGTCTTTACACACATCTGGGATTACTTTGACCCAAGTGCAAGACCTTGCACTTGGCTGTGTTGAACCTCATTAGGTTCACATGGGCCCACCTTTCGAGTTTATCAAGGTCCCTCTGGATGGCCGGAGTGTAGCCTTTGCTTTGCTACTGGCTCTGAGGCCAAAGAGATGAGGGAAGCTGGAGTTGTCTTTGATTAGAGGTCTTGATGGAAGCAGTTTGTAAATGCACAGAGAACCATTGTGTTCATCGCAGATGGGCAACTTTGGTTTAACTCAAAACGTGTAAAATGAAGCAATAGTATATATTGGAAGTAAGATGGAAGTAAGAATTTTTCCATATAACCTGTTGAATGGCTGCTTAAACAGGGTTATGTTTGTTTCATGGTGTTTCAGATTGCATGCATGCAAATGAACAGCCCTTGACAAATCACTGGCTGTCATTTGAGCTTTCCCAAATTTCGAGTTAAACTGCATCAGCATGCTGAAATAAAGTTTTTGTAGCTTAAGCAGTGGGATGGGAGCAGTAAGGTTCGAGTGTGCAGGATTCTAAACTTCATAGCAATTTCCTGTCAACTCCCGTTTTATGCCTTGGGCTTGTATAAGTTTGGGAACTTTGAAATTGGAGAAGTCTGTGCTGATTTACATCATCTGCACAACTGGCCCCTTTTGTGTAAGCAGGTTATATAAGATTTGGCAACCATACTGCATTTGGGAAGGTGGAAAAAATGTTCAGCCAGTGTGGCTTCTTTTTATTATGGCCAGATACCTTCCAGCTCAGATGGCTGATTGGCTGCTCTTTGAGGGCATGGCCGTGATTTCTAATCTTTTCAAAAATGATGACCGCAGGGATGTAGTACCAGGAAATAAGAAGTGACCTGCTGCTTGAATACTGAGGGGAAATACGGTCTTCATCCTGTTTTTCTCCTGCACCTGGAATTTTAAAATGAGTTAAGCAGGCAAAATTAAGGCCGCTGGGGTGCAGTTCCCCAGCATTATAATCTGTTTGTTTTGCAAGGTGGCTTTCAGTCCCATTCTTCTGATGTTACTGAAAACACCATTTAAGCCCCGATTCAATGCGGTAATTAAGCGTGTGCCAAAATCCAGTGACTTGCTGACTGCAGTTGAACTGCATTTGTTTAATTGTCTTCTTACTGGAGAGCTTGGTAGTGAAGCTTGCAGCTACTGTGCTTACTGTTACGAATAGAGCAGTAATTGGATTTTATGAGCTCTATTGAGTCTAGTACTTATGGCTACTGGGTTGTGAGCTTGATAGGAAGTATGTATTTGTCTTCTCCCTTTTGGCTTTTGCTCTGTCCTGTTGGTTTCTTTGGTGTTCAGCTTAGGGCCAGAATTGGTAGAACTGTTGTGAACTTAATTTCTCCCTCTGCAACCCTACACTTTTTGTCTTGAAAGTTTGGAGTTAAAGGATAAAACCTAGTAAAAGGGTTAAGTAATAAATGACAATTAAGCTTCTCTAAATAACGGAATAAAGCAGCCAGAGAATTTTCCCAGGGTTGCTTTTTGTTCTGTGCTTCTCTGGCACTGTTTGTTTTTTCTTTTTAAGAGTATCGAATTGTGTTAGTTGCTTAGCAGTGAATTTTGCTCACCATGGCTTTTTTTTTTTTTTT
>WBMW01003909.1:563782-683718 GCA_013396635.1 Penelope pileata
CTCTTTAGGAATTGATGTTTTCATTTGCTTTTATAGCCTCAATGTTGTTATACTTTTATTGACCTGTTGCAACCCAGGTGGGATACAAAACTCCTGGGATGCCAAAGCTTAGCCCTAAAAATGCAATCAATCTAATGTGTGCAAAGGTGCAAGATAGTGCTTTAGATATTTTTAGCTCCTTCCAGTTGTTACGGTGCGCCCTAGCCCAGGGATATTTAAAAGTGAGTAACTTGCACTTAACCAACAAGCCCCCTTCCCTTCACCACCCTCCGCCCCCAAACAGCACAACTGAAAATACCCCAAACCTGCCCAAGTGCTCCTGTAAGGCTCTCCAGTATCATTCAGGATATATAAAGCATGTATGTGAAACAGGCTGTCAGAACAGAGAGCCTTCTGACACCACAGACAGTGCTGGCCCGACATTCTCTCCATAATCTAGTGAATGTTCTGAAACCTTTTCTGGGCTGAATATCCAACTTTTTACAGTGAAATGAGAACAATAGTTTGGCAATGTGTTAGACACCAGCAAAAAAAGGGAAAAGGTATAGTTGAAAAACAAGAAAACAATCTGATACCATCAGCTGGAACACTGGTGTCTAGGCTGTTTTGAAGTGCTTGGTTTCTGCTAAGGTCAAAAAAAAAAAAAAAAGTCGACTTTTTTTTTAAGAAGAAAAGCATTTTTTTATGCAGAAATAATGCGTCACATAGCACTCTAGGCTCCTGAATTTGGTATTCTTACTAGATTTAAACTCTCTTAAATTCAGGTTAATTAAAATTGCTTCCTAACATGTCCAGGATGCAACTGCTGCAGCGTGTGGGCTGTGACAATGAATTGCTGTAGCTCTAGCCAGATTCTTCTTTGAGAAGCCACGCTGAGCTTCTTGTTGTGTTCCCTTCCACAGCCGGCACCCCTCCCACAGCCCCTGTTATGCTGTTCGCATAAGGTTAGGTCATGTCCTGGTGGTGTTTTGAAGATGCAAAGTGCAAGACAAAGACAAAATTGCTGTTAGTGGACACTCTTAAGATATTTCTCTACTATTTTTCCTGTGTGGATCTTTCTCCAGTTAACCCAACTGAGGCAAGCGGGTTTCAGTACTATGGGTAGGCTCTTAGCTTCTTAAGCAGATCCCTGGGTTGTTTTCGAGGACAGGTGCAAAGCCTGGCTTTCTCTTGGTGGCATCAAGGAAGTGGGTGTGTTTTGGATTTTTTTCTTCTCCTTCCCCTGAAATTTTTGTCCTGTGGTATTTGAACTATGAATGAGCATGTGTGCCCATTTATACTGAATACAGATCCTTATTATTAATTTTCTGATTTAAAACTGTCTGCTCCAATGTAATTGTTACTTGCCTTTAGCTGCTTTTGGTGTGGAATTGAAGCTTCTAGGTAAATTCCCTGCTCTTGCTGCCTCTTCTTCCTTTTACCCCTTCTCTTGGCACTGTTGTTTGGCTAGCTACAGCAGTGGGAGCATTAAGCCTCTCTGCATTGGCTGTTCTTCCATGCTGCTTAGCTAGATTTGTGAGCATGTTGCTTCCTTAAGGTGCCTGAAGATTGGGGAGCTTGTTTCCCAGCCCCGTTCTGGCCTATTTTAATTTTCTGATTCTGACAAACTGACTTTCGTCTTACTGTTCCAGTTGAGTTTGCAGTGCTGCTCTAGCTAAACTCATGTAATTCTTTCCATAATATCTGTGGACTTTTTCCAGGATTTATGACTTGCCCAGAAAATATCTGTCTCCAGCTGAATCTCAGCGTAGCTTGTCTCAGCCAGGATACTGCTTGTGCTTAATTTGGTCTGAGCTGGCTTTGTCATTCTTGCAAAACAGAGGAGGGTGAGAAAGGGAAAGTTTGACACTGTGCGTTCTTGAAAATTCCATGCAGGCATGCATTTAAAACATGACATTTTATGGCCTCATTAATGCTTCATGCCAAGTGCTGTGTTGTGCCTTGCGTTGACCAAAAGAAGTCAAAACAGCTTAGATGCTGTTTTGGTGGGAGAGGAGGGCTGAAGAGGATGGTGATAGGTAGTTGTAGGCTTGTCCAGGCTGGTGGAAAGCAGTGCTGCTCTCTTGGGGAAGTTTCATAAGGGACTTCAGCTGTGTGGCTGCTGCTTTTATTTCTTCCACGTGTGTAAGCCCGCTGTCATGGGACTGTTGGTCAGACTGAGCATTTGCTAAGGTTAAAGTTACTCATTTCTTCTTGTAGGGTGCTAATGTCAGAAGCAGGGACAGAAGCCAGGGGAGGAACTGCTCCATTTGGCAGCAGTGTGGTTTTTAAATAGGCTTACGTAGGCAGAGATTCCCACCCCCTGCTGCAGGAACAGCTCATCTCTTCTTGTGATGATGTCTAAACTCCCAGTTCAGTCCTGATGTGTTAAGAGATCCCCAGAATGGTGTTGATTTGCTGAAATTCCTGGCAATTTAGCAACTGCTGCCTGCTGAAAGGGTGGAAACCAGCTGGAAAAAGGCAGGAAGCAAGCTGGAGGCAAGAGCTGCTTTTGCTTTTCTATTGGCATGCCTTCTTGTGAGATGGACCGAGGGGCACTTAAGAGCACATGGGGTGCATGAAACTGTAAATCAGTAGGTGCTCAATGACCATGGAGATTCAATATGTATCCTGAAAGGTTCTCCAGAAATATCAGCTTTGTAATACTTACGGGATTGCAGGGACTCCCTACAATCAGGATGAGGTGGTGACAGGGTAATAGTAACCTGACCTGTGCTGTGTTAAAGTCAAAATGGGAGAGGAGTGCTTTGAGAGCATGCTGCTTGTACACAGACTGTTCTACGTGTTGTCCAAACGTGTCTTCATGCCGCTAGCCTTTCTGAGCGCTTCTGTTACTTCAATAATGGTGTGTTGGTTTAGACCTCTGAATGATTGAGCTTGTTATCTGTTAATGAGCTAAAAAGTAGGAATGTAGTTCTTCTGTGGCAAATCATGTGTGAAGCTGAAAGTGCTGGTTTTGTCCAGCAGCCTTTGTAGCCAAGAATATGGACCATGAGAAAGCATCATCTGTGAGACAGGGCAACAGGTTTCGGGGCAGAGGGGAGACATTTTGGAACAGCAGCTCTTTTAGTACAGTGGAAAAGCTATGAGGGCCCTTTTGCTTACGGACTCTTTTTTTCATATACCTTCATCTGAACACATTGAGCTTCAAGGCAGGCTGCAAGCCTTTTTCAGTGAGAGAATTGAGGAGAGGGATTTTGCTCAAGGGTGATAGGGATATTTTTTTCATCCTTTTTATTTTAGCCTGCATTTAAGATTTAATGAGACTTAGTTTTGCCTGTTCTTTTTTTTTTTTTTTTTTTTTTTTTTTTTTGCTTTTAAATACCAGTCGTGGGATTTCTGATTTTGGTGTAAGCTCCTTTTTGGTCTGTATTTCTGCATTTAAGCATATGAATAAGTGTGGTATTCTACTCCAAAAGCAATGCTTCCTGTTTTGCTGTGGTGGCCCGCCTTGTCAGAGGCGGATGGTGCTGTATGGCAGTAGGGGCTGAGCCTTCCCGCCAACGTTCCACGTTGTTGCCGTGCGACAGACGGCAGCAGAGGGGCACTCTGGCAAAATGGCGTCTGACATCGGAGTGCGGATGGAGCAAGGGTGTGGAGCTGAATTCTTCCATGAGGAAAAAATGGCACCCTCTGACATTCATTGACACTTGCTGAATGTTTATGGAGACTGTGGATGCTAGGACAGCTGTATTGGGCCTCATTTCTCTCTCCTTCTTTTTGTCCATTTTCATTCCTGTGGAGATGTTTCAAGATGTCCTTTGAATGCTTGAAGCTAGCGTGGGTGAGCCAAATCTGAGAACCGATTTGACTGAAGAATGACCTGACCAAAAATTAATATTTGGTTGGATCAGTTTCTCAGTCTGATTCTCCAGCTGGTTGTATAGATGGCTGCTTTTATGTCTGCCCTTCTCTGGCTTCAGTTGTTTGTCAATAGCTGCCTCACCACACAGTTTGAACTGCCACAAATTACAGCCTGACCTGTTAAGGAAAACCAAAATGAGTGGCAATTTACATTCATACGTCGGCCTGTGAGCTGTGGCAGCTCAGCTCCTGCTTCTGCTCCTTCAGGAGCAGTTGGCCTGTCCTGGCTGCTGGAGCCACGACATTTTGGGGGAGGCATCTGGGGACAGGAATGCGCTGCAGCCATCCTGAGGTGAGCTGTCTTGGCTTGGCACTCTGAAACGAGGCCTCATCTGTATGGACGTTCTACCAGTTCAGCTGGCAGATTCCTTGTTTTACCCTCCCACACTCAAATGTGTGTGGATTGTAATACAAGCAAGTCGTGTCTCTGTCTGTCTGACTATCTATTTCTAACTACATTCTGCTCTCCAGTGGGATGAACAGGCTAGCAGTGGTATGTATGCTGCAATGATCAGAATGGTTTAAATGAATGCTGCGGTGTAGGATAGAAGAACCTTCCTGTGTGGTGTCACTGTGCTAAAACAGGAGATGTGGCAGGATCAGGGCGCAGAACATAAATCGAGATCAGAGCATTAGAAGCTTGAGTTCTGAGGGACACGGGCAGGAGATAGTGGTAGCAGCTGCTGTTCCTTTGCCGAGGTGATGGCCCCAGCTGCCGGTGCAGCAGCTACAGAGCTGCTGCAGTTTCCATGGCTGTTTTGTTTTGAAGGGGAGAACATCCTGCAGAAGCTAAGAAGTATGATAGCAATTATAAATCTAGTCCCTTTTTCTTTCTCAAAATGGACAATATTCTTTCACAAAAGAAGCCATGAAGCCTTCCCAAGCTGTGTGCACTCAGAAAGCGTGTTTGTTTACCGCTGTGGTTGCTAACATGGTTGCATAGCCCCTGCTATCTTCTCCAGGGGATTTGAGATAAACCAGATTATAAAAACTCTTAAGCATGGGCTCTGCAAGACTGGAGGGTTGCCGCTTGGCTATGGTTTCCTGGAGCTCCTTGTAGCAGGACTTTGCTCAAATGTAGCTCAGCGCGAACACTGAGCTGGTGCCTGTCCAACACTGCTGAAGAAGCTGGTGAGTTTTGTGCACGGGCTAATTTTGTTTGAGAGCTCACTCAGGTCAAAGGCTTGCTGACACAGAGAATGTCAGAAATAGCTGCGCTGGGAAAGCAGTCAGTTCTGAGTGGCCTGAAGTAGCGGTGCATGGGTCAGCTGGGTTGTGTTTGCACCCCTGGTGTGCCAGATTTGCAGTGTAGATACCTCTCTGGGTAATATTTACCAGCTGGAAACTGGCTGTCCTCTCCTGATCAGGAAATGTCTCTCCTGACAGTGCAATCCCAGCCCTTCACCCGGACCTTGTGGGAGTCACCGCTTTTTCATCTAGCCCTCTCCAACTGATAAGTGCTTTTAATGTCTCTACTCAGGCTACTGAAATTGTCTGTAAGTGGAGTGACAAGGAAAGTGGAGCATGGATGGGAGGGGGCAAAACATCTAAAATCCTAATGTAATGTAATTCTAAATATGCATAGATTTGTGATTTATTTTTTAACAAATAAACTTCAAGGCACTCCGTTGTATTCCTTTCTGCATACCAACTTTGAAAAGGAAGTTCAGCTACGGTCATTTTGGAAATTGTCTGCTTGGGTAGTAGTTTGTTGCTTTTGAATGTGATTGAGGATATTAACTTGCAATAACTGGGCAAGCAAGGATGATACTCAGTTGTAAATGCTTGGGACAATCAGGGGCTGCCCAACGTTGAAAGATAACGATGATAAGTTATGCAGAAGCAACACTTCTGGTACGTGCTCTCGTGAAGGACTCTTTGCACCCTCTGGAACTGTTATTTGAATTGCTGTGTGTTCATGTGTTTTGGGTGTGTATTTGTGCATATACACTGCCTTACGGTGCAAATCAGAAGAAGCAAAATCAAAGTAAAACACTTCAGAACTTCACAGAGAGCTGCTATCCCCTGTCTCGCTGAAGCTAATGAATGTATATTGTGATTTATTTTTGTGCATCTCTGCTTTCTTTTTTAGATACATGTATTGGACTGACTGGGGAGAAACACCCAGAATAGAACGGGCAGGAATGGACAGCAGCACACGAAAAATAATTGTTGATTCAGATATCTATTGGCCAAACGGACTCACAATAGATCTTGATGAGCAGAAGCTTTACTGGGCTGATGCAAAACTGAGTTTCATTCATAGAGCAAATCTGGATGGCTCCTTTAGGTAAGTTTCCTTTAGTCAGTAATATGGTGTGAATTTTTTCTTGTCTCCTGCATTTTGTTTTGAACTGAGACTTTTTTTTTCAGTAATGTAGAATGATGTCTATACCTTAGTGTTCATTGTAAACTCAATTGTTGATAGCTATGCTAGAAAGAAGAATATTCACATGCTATGAAACTGTCTTTAAAATTAAGAGTATCGTATCATTATTTTGCTATAGACTGTTTATAGCCACCTTGTACAGCAATTTTTAAGGCTTATCCTTATCTTGAAAATAATTGGAGATACTCATCCTTGGCCCCAGGCAATCTAACATTTAACTAGTGCTATGGGGATTTTTCAGTATTTTACTGAAATCATTTTGTTTTTTTTAACAGGAAATATATGTTGAGACACACTTGTCCTTGGCCCTGTCCAAAGATGGACTTTGTGACATGCCTATAAAGTAGCCAAATTCCGCTTATTTCGGACTGAGTGAGCAAGATTTTCCTAAGGCTTGATGCAAAGCACAGTATGCGGGTTCTGCTGGTGGGCTTCTGTCCAAGTGTTCATGTTGATTTTGGCTGTTACAGAATGACACAGAGATGACCCTAGAGACAGCCCAGATCTGGACATTTGAGTTTGTACCTTATATTCTGCAGTGTTCAGTGGGCAGGTTGCATTGTTTCTGAAGGGCAGCTGCCGTTTGGCAGTGAAACGTTCCACTGAGGAAGCAGGTCTCTGCGTTCTGGTCCAGCTTTGGTCCTCAAGTAGTCTCAAGGAACAGCCCGTTGAATAGTCAGTGGTGTACCAAATGCCACACTGCAGTTGGTTTCTGTGTGATTAATCGAATTACGTTTGGTTGGATGAAGCAACCAGAATGTTTCCTTCTTAAATGCGGCCTACCCAACTGTCTGAATCCCAGATCGTCATGTTTAGCAAAGGCTAAATGTATGTGCACTGGTTGCGTGGATACTGAGCTCGTAGTGCAGAAGTCCTGCTCATATAAAAGAATGACCCTATATTCCTAGAATAAAGTGATATATAGTTACATACATAATTTAGTCTCCTTGTCTTGAAACGTAACTTTGGATTCTGAAGTTTTGTTACTCATTCGAAAGAAGTCTACCTTGAGGAAAGAGAGCAACGTTGGGTTCAGGTACAGTAATGTGTTGAATTGTGACTTGTCAGGAGGTTGCTATCCCAGTGTGTCAACCCTAACGCAAACGGGAAATTGCAGAGACCTTTATATAGCGCACACAAGCTCTGTATTTCAAAACATCTAAAATTTCTCTGTTATGAAATCATCCAGTATTGACAGAAATTTAGATTTTTGTTTTACTCCTGTCTATACAATAGCCCACCCCAAATAACACTGTATTTTCCGTGGTGTTGTTCGGTTTTTTGCAGAGGTGCATTCTGTGCCTGATTTTTCACACTCATAAAAGAGGCATAGCGATATTGACATCCTTTATAGAACACTCTAAGCTCTATTGAGAGCACTGTGTAAGAGCTAGATAATGGTGGCATTGTGGTAAGTGACAAGTACTAAGTGACTGTCAGAGGACAGACAAGGCCTTTACAGAAGGGAGTGGGAGCTCAAAGGCTTGGTGCAGGTTCATAGAAAGAAAACGCTGTCTCAAAACTCTAAATCCAAGAGAGATTTTCATACAACACAATGTGAATATGTTTGTCTAGTTCAGGGGTGGGTGGCAGAGTCTGAGTTTTCCAGTCTGATTCTGCAGTTCTCATGCACAAAGAAATTTTATAAACTTTGCTTGTACGTTTATATCAAAATTTAGAGTTGTAGTTGGTAAGCAAAATGTATTTTGCTCGTGTTTAGGTAGAGAGGGACTACCTGAAAGAGAGCAAGCCTTCGAGGACGTTAATCCCAGCCCTTGGCCCAAATTACTCTGTGACAGACTGCTGCATGTCCACCCCATGCAGTGTGGTATTGTACCATAAAGTTAATGGTACTTGAGGAAAAAGTTGTGCATGTGCTACTTTGCATAAAAAAAACTACCTCACTGTTGTACAGTTTTTACATATTTTCCTGTCAGCTGCTGGAGAGGTGATGTCACACTGGATGTCAGGATATTCCAGTGCAGGATGCATTCAGTGAAATTCCTTGCACTGTCTTAACTGCGTGTGGATTTGGGGCATTGCTGAACATCTTTTGTGTTGTAACTGTATGATGAAACTTCCTTCTTAAAATATAATGCATATGAATAGCTCCAATGAATATTGATCTTAACTTCTAATTTATTTATTTTGTATTATTTACTTTTCAATAATGATTCCAAAGTTATTGTGAGTATTCAACCAATCAAAGATAATTGAGCTGCTTCATGTGCAGATGGATTTGTGAGAGGGAGATTGCTTCTGTTGCTTAAACATAGAAACAAATCAGTCTCAAACAGAGCTATCAACAAAGAAATCTTACTCAATTTCAAATGCTCCTACTCCTCCCACCCCAGAATCACTTCTGAACTCAAATAAAATTTGCACTCTGCATGGTGAGTTAATGTCACTGGAGCAATCTGCACGTTAACTTAGCCAAGACTCAGCTTCCAAGCTGCCATGCTTGGAATGTAGTTATGGGAGAGGGGGGACTTGATACCTAAGAATGATGGAAATAGGGACAATGTATGGTGGAAAACAGCTGCTGTGATACTAGAGTACAAGTACAGTCGCTGCTGTTACTGGTTTTAAAGGAGAAAAAAAATAAGGCAACAGTAAAGATGAGAGTAGAGAGGGAAATCAGTATTGCTATTTGTTCTGTGGTCTTCTATGGTGAAAGAAGTAGTGACAAGTTAAAGGACAGAAATTTTAAAGCAGCTTTAATTTCGTATCTGGAACAAAAGGAATAATAGTGATTTTGTTTTTCCATATTGCCACCTTTGTGCGTGTATGTGAAAAGACTTGTTTGCGTGTGCCAATCTGTTTCAAACCTGTCCTCTGTGTGCAAGCTGCATGTCAGAGTACTTACGAAGATTTCTGGGGTACTTTTCATTCCACTCTCAGGAAACCGCAAATGGTAACTATGCGGATCAAAATGAAATGAACCTTTCCCTCCCAAGCATTATCTGGTTTTATTGTTGTTATTGATCTCATCTATAGAAACAATTCAAATGCGGATCTGAATATAGATGTAAGAAAAATGTAGTCCTCGGTTTCCTTCAGGGTGATCCTGAGACTTAGAGTTTCTCAAAGTTGAATGCTGGTTTGCTGTGTCAGAGCGCACTGGTTTAGAAGGCATGTGGATGCCTTTGTACACTTGTAAAATGCATAAATTCTGTGAAAACTGAGTCCATGTTACTTTGACTGAGAAACTGTCAGGTGTGTTTCCACTGAGTGAACGTCTCCACAACTGCTGAATCTAAAATACACAAATTAATTGCAATGTGTTTGAATTTGGGGGCCCCGTGAGGTCAGAAAACACGTTGGAAATGTCATATGTTTCATGGCTTTTGGTTCATCCTGTAGCAAATATGAAAATATATGCACGCGCAGAAGAAAGGGAGTGTGGCTGAATGAGGAGGAGGGTGTTATTTGAAAAACGTCTGAAAATGTCTGAAGTGTTTCTGATTTATATTCATCACAAGTATTTAGTCTTAGACAAAGTATAACTGACGGGAGACAAACTGTTGACTGCTACCTTAGGGAGAACACTCCAAAATAGGAATATGGCTTTGAGAGCCTGGAGATTGTGGTGAATGACCTGTGTTTTGTCAGCTTGCATTATGCAGTCTGTTGTGAGCCACACGAATGGCCCTAAGGTTGTTTCTTCATTTTCCTGCTCTATGAAAGGACTGGTTGCAACTGATGATCCCAAATGTGGAAATCCTGAGTAAAGATGTCATATATTCAGTATGGGAACAGAAAAGAAAAGTAAAAAGGAAAAGCTTCAATGGGAGGAGCACGCTGCAGACCTCTGTTTCCTTCAAAAGGCAATTGTATGTGGATGTTTGCACAGCCCTGTTAGGGAACTTTGGTGTGGCCTTTCAGAGGTCGGTGCGTAGCTGAACCGGACGCCGTGTTACTATGAAGCATGGTATATTTGTTTCCTTATCACTATGAAGGAGCAAAGTCTACATTTTCATTCCTACATATTTGCATAGCTAACTATGTATTTGGAAGGCGCTTGCCGTTACGTTCCATGTGGGCATGCTGACGTGAAGGGACTTACAGTTGCTAAAACGAGGTGTTTTTCTTTCATTCACAACCTTAGAGGTTAATTGTTATGTTTGGCCTAGTGTAGCTGCTGATAACAGTGGTCTATTTCAAAGCACTGTCAGATTGAAGTGTGAAGAAAACTAATTTTCAAGTTTTAAAGACTGAAAAAAATAGAAAAAGGAATTTAGACTTGAATCATGAGTGCTTTTAACATGCAGCGCAGGAGGGTGTATGCAAAATAGTTCATAAAGATAGGCAAATAGAAGTGTCAGGTGTTTGCTTGGCCTAAGTTTTTTTTTACTGGATTACTGTAAGAAGTTGTTTTATATTTCAGTGTAGTTGACACTTCTGTCATCAGATGATTCTCTTGGCCCGGTGATTTTAATAAAAAAAACAGCAATTTCTATATGAGTATTTAAAAAGTCAGATTTATTTTTCTGAATAGTACTTAGTGAAAGCAGCACGTAGTCATCCTTGCCCTTTCTTTTCTCTAGGCAAAAGGTCGTTGAAGGAAGTCTTACTCACCCATTTGCGTTGACGCTGTCTGGGGACACTTTGTATTGGACGGACTGGCAGACACGCTCCATTCATGCCTGTAACAAACGGACGGGAGAGAAAAGGCGAGAAATATTGTCGGCCCTGTATTCGCCAATGGACATCCAGGTCTTAAGCCCGGACCGGCAACCCTACTGTATGTTTCACTTTTCCCTGAGGCCTTTTGCATGACTTATTTACTTGTCAGGAAAACATTAATTGTAAAAATGATTAGTGTGAAGTTTTATTGTTTTGAAAACATTTCAGGGAATTGGTTGTGAAAGTATAAATACTCCAATCCTTTACTTTCCTTTGAAAATTCCATCCTGAGTAGGTAAGAGCTCGTTCATCATCCCAGTTGGTAGCAAAATCCAAAATCCAGTGCAGTACTTCAGTGACATCTTTAAAGACTTGCTTCACAACTTTTAAAATACCATGATTTTAAAGACACAATGCATAAAAAATGCATATCACTATTTTTTATAAGTACAATTACAATAAAACATACAATGTTCATTTTGCACTTATAAGGGTACTTTTTGTTGTCCAGAATTCATCTTGCTCATCTTCAAGATGGAACAAATAGTTCATCACTATTTCAGTATGGAAAGTATTTAGTCCTGAGCTTTTATAAGAAACATATATGCCTCTGTTTCTTTTCTTTATGTATGATGATCCTTGGAGAAAGAATGGAGAATTGAAAGAGGCTATGTGTATTTTATGTGCGCGATGTCATGTGAGAATGGGTCTAGATTTTTCTAGGAGAATTGTGAAATTTAGATAAAAACAGTAGTGTAAGAATGTATATAACTCAGTAGTTCGGGGAAGAATCATTTCTTGCCTAGAGGAGATAATCATGCTTTTTGGATTGGCTTGTTCGTTCACGCCAACTGTAAAGTCAACTTCCCCAGTAAAATTTATAGGATGTCAGTAAAGAGGCTTGAAAGTAAGAAAAAGGAATTTGAAGATCCTTTTGATGATGGAACATGAGCAAGTTTTCATTGAGGTTGTCAGGTATGCATAACACCCTGGTTTCTCTCACAGCACCAGATATAAGAGTTTGTCTATGCTGAATTCTTGTCATTGCTTTTGGCTCAGGGAATGTCCCAGCCTTGGTTCACAGTATTTCTGGGTCAGTCACAATGAGAATATGATGCATAGGGAAACAGCATCTGCTGAAAATAGCTCAAACACCATTGACTGCATTAAGATCAGGCTCAGATGTCTTCCTTTGCATCTCTTTGTGACCGTCAGTGGAAGTAACACAAGTCAAATTGGCTGGTATTTTTGTATTTTTCTAATAAAGCATTTAAGAAAGTTATTCAAAGTACGATTTTTTTTTTCTTGCACAGATTGCAACTTGTTTGTTCATTTTTAAATGTGACAATGTTCTCTTACAGATTTTTTTTGTGGTTACTGCTCCATATCTTGCAGCCATTTTTTTGTTCCAGATAAATGAGATGGATGTGTGCTGTTGCACCCCCATCCTTTCCACTCCTCTCATTTTTTTTAAATCCATTTTCAAGTATTATTTATGTTTTCAAAATTGATGGGTTGCTGAGAAGAAAGAATAAATATTTGTAAACTTCTTAGTATTTGTGCTTTTCCTGATATTGATGAAATATCCAAGGGACCTCACATGTTTTCTCCATGCATTTCTTGGTGATTCAGAGAAATGTCTTGTAAAAACTCTGTAGTTGAAAAAGGTATTTCCAACATGCAGCAGTACTGTACAACCCGTTCCAAGCCTCAGCTTCCATTTCTGTGCTGCTTAGCAGACCCAGCACTGATGAAGTAACTAGTTGAGAGTTACAGAACCGTACAGTGAGAATATGCTGAGCTCTTTCAAAATTGGCTTTGCATGCGTCTCAAATTAGGTACTCCCAGAAATATGTTGCTGGGGAGATGGGGAATCAACCACTTTATTTTGTAGTTCCTTTATTATTTAGCACTAATCTTGTGCCAGTCGTTTGGGATCTATAATTTCTTTCCTTGGGAAAAAAAAATACAGAGCTTTAGATGTTCTAGAAAAAGGAAAATAAACCTGATTGATTGTTTGGTTGTTTTCTTGAAGTTCATACTCCGTGCGAAGAAAACAATGGCGGCTGTTCCCATCTGTGCCTGCTGTCTCCAAGAGACCCCTTCTACAGCTGTGCCTGTCCCACTGGTGTGCAGCTAGAAGATGATGGCAGGACGTGCAAATCAGGTAAGAGCTCAGCTTTCCTGCAGTAGCAGTGTTGAATTGATTTAGGTTTACTGCGTAAAAGTTGAGTCTTTGAAGAAGTGAATTGGGAGAAACTGTCTAACACTGAAATTTCACTATTCTCCTGAAATTGCAGAGATTTTTTGTCTTAACTGCAGAAATTTTGCTCGCAAGTATCCTGTTAAGTTACCAAAATGTTGTGACTTCGACTGTATTTTGTTTTACCAATTCTCTGTAGAAACGAAGTAGCATGTGGAAACAAGTAATTAGAAAAAAGCTACTGTAGGACTTCTTTCCATTTGGATAGAGGCCCACAGGCAGAGGTTTGCTTGCTACCATTCATTGGCCGGTAGCAACTGGTGCATGGTGGTGGCAGAGTTGTTGCCTTCCAGTTGCATCTCAAAGAAAACTTGCTTAAGACATCTTTGGCACACAGATGTGCCCAAAGCAGTTGAGGCCCAGTCTGTGTGCCCATGTATTATTTCAGAGATAAGCTTATGTGTTGCTCCTGCTTCAGTTAGTTTCATAATGAAATGATCTGAACAGAAAAATGCAAAGTTAAGTTATACACTGAAAATGCCATTTTCCTGGCGCTGAAGATGATGAATCCCTCTGTTTCCCTTTTGGCTGTTCTCTGTGAAGAGGTATATGAGGTACTTACATAGGACACTTCTTGCTGGCTCTACTTTTTATTTTTGGACGTTGTATTTAATTTTAAAAAGTCAACCAAGGCTTTGTGCAAAGCAACTTATAAAGCTGATTGAGATAATAGAGATAGAAAAAGTAATGTTCTAGGCACCAGTTCCCCATCACTGAAACATAGGTGAGCTATCTTTTCTTATTACCAGGAAAAAAAGCTGTTCAGAGACCATTATCTAGAGTATATGCTTTAAATGAAGGGTATATAACTGGATGCATATTCAAATCAATAAATTGAGTGAGCCAAGTGGTATACTTGGAAAGCTTGGCTTTATTATTGATCAGGAAGCTTTTTTTAAATTAATTTTACCAAAACACAGGATTAACACTCATGTGGCCGTAGGGATGTTATGAGGCAAGGTTTTGGACAAGGTTCTGCCGACAGACTGAAAGACCTTCCGTTGCCCGTCTCTGTGGTGTTTTCACGAGGCGAGTCAAAGTGTATAGTCATTTTCTGATGTGGCTTGATTCCTCCAAGTTCTAAAGCAAGCATAATAGATTCCTTTCATTTGTGAACTTGAAGCAGAATTTGAACACTGAATCTCCAGGGTTTAAGGGCCAGCTTTATTAGCTCATCCTGCTGCAATTGAAAGGCTTATAAGGTAGTTCTCGCAGCTGCTGAAAGACCTTTCTCTTTCCTTCTTCCAGCTTTGGAAAGTTTCCCTTTCACAGCCTTTAAAAAACATTGCTGAATACGCAGGACAACCTTTTTAGACGTTCATATTGACCTTATGTTTCTGGCAGTGGGAATGAAGGTCAGCCTGCTTTTGGCATTTTGGCGGATAGCGCAAGCAGGAGTGACTGCTTATACTGTGCTTTCACCTTTCCATTGTCAGGCCAGACAATCTGTCAAGGGTGTTCTGTCAAAGGAGGGCAAAAAAGTGGGATGGGAACAGGAAATCTGGTTTTGCATAAGAATGCGGCCTTTTGGTTCAGTTTTATGGATTATTTCTTTCCCAAGCTCCACATCTTTTGTTGTCCTGTCTGCCTTATGCCAGCGTCCATGTGCTTCTCTTTCCACTCTTATTAATTAAAATTAACTCCTTGGTTGCAAGGAACTGACTTTTTGTTCTCTGCACGAGTCCTTTGTAGTAAAGTTGTATCAAGAACTACGGATGCAACCGTGTTGACCACCTCTCCCTTTTGTTCCCTGTTAGCTAAAATGCTAAGTCACTTAGGCATATCAGCTCCCTTGACGTTAGACTTTTAGGTGAATCACAAAAATGGTACTGGGAATTTGTCTGCAAGACGAAAAAGCATTTTGTTCTCGAAGTCTCTGTCCATATTGGGAACCTACTGGTACAAATATAGCTATGTAATATTACTGTATAGTTCTAACAGAAAGTATTCTCGTGCAGATTAGCCCTGACACTGAGGCTATTGAGCAATTTCAGCTCTCTTGGGTACTGAAGAATATGCACATACAGAACATTCAGATAGGAGAGTTGATCAGCTTGTTGCAGAGTTAAGTGTTGAATGGTAATTCACCTAGGTAATTAAGAAAACATGAATTCAAGGGTGGGCTGTGCCACTATTTCCTTTGCTGTTGATTGTGTCTTTATGCATTGAAACTTCAAAAGTCTGGATTTTTAGTCTTTTTCTAAACATAGAAATATCGATTTGCTTAAGTTATAATTACTGTATCTGTGTTGAGTGAATAGTTCATTATTTGTTCATTTCAGCTTTTGGTATTGATTTGTTCTTGCTTTTTCTCTGGTGCTAAAGAGTTACTCTGTAAAAAGTAAAAAAAGCTATACAGCAGATATACATCACTAATAACATTAAATGTATGGATTAAACATGTGGATAGATTGTAACTGGCATCAGTTACAAGATCCTCTCTGGGAATGTGTACTTGTTTTGTGCAGGTGGCTGTTTGGTGTTGCTTCCTTTCAGACATGTGATGATCATCTGCTTTGCCCGGTTGCTGTGTGATGTTTTCTCTGCTCACTGATGACATGAACTAGTACTTGCTGGGCACCTGGAGCTGCTTGTGTAAAGCTGTTTGCAGTGTGAGAACAAGTTTTATGTTTGCAAGGGGGGGGAGAAAAGCCATGATTAATAATTTAGCATGGAAACAAAGCACCTGTTGTCTGAAGTTTTCATCAGTTGGTTTCTCCTCTGTCCAGACATACAGCTGGATTTGCTAACAAAAGGTGAGTGCAATATTGGATAAACATTAGCAAGTTGGTTTTGATCTCTGTAGTGGCAGGCTTGTTGATTGGTGTATTTGATTGCTGAAGGTATAGACAAAGTGAGTGCTTTTCTAGCCGTTGTAGAGTTGGGTAGGAAGGCTGCATTTCCATATCTACTCATGATGTCAACAGAATTGTTCCAGTAGCAGTTCTGTAAACACTCAGCAGAAGTCCTGCTCTGCTCTACATTGGTGCACTGTGTGCAGTTTTGGGCTCCACAATATTAGGACATACAACTATTACAGAATGCCCATAGGAGGGCTACGAAGATAATAAGAAGGGTCTGGAGGGCAAGGTGTGTGAGGAGCACCTGAGGCCCCTTGGTTTATTCAACCCAGACCAAGAGGAGGCTGAGGGGAGGCCTCATGGCAGCCTACAGCTTCCTCACGAGGGGAGCGGAGGGCAGCTGATCTCTGCTCTCTGGTGACAGCGACAGGACTCAAGGGAATGGCGTGGAGCTGCATCAGGTGAGGGTCAGGCTGGGAATTAGGAAAAGATCCCCAGAGGATGGTCGAGCCTTGGAACAGGCTCCCCAGGGCAGTGGGCACAGCCCCAGGCTGCCAGAGTTCAAGGAGTGCTTGGACAATGTTCAAACATATGGTCTAATATTTAGTTGGTCCTGTGTGGAGCCAGGAGTTGGACTCGATGATCCTTGTGGGTCCCTTCCAACTCGGGATATCTGTGATTCTATGATTTTCAAGTGAGCTTTCAAGCCAAGATCTTTGAAATTACTTATGAAGTTGTATTGGACTACTCTTTGCTGGAAGGGAGGACAAGGAGCTCTGTTCATATTGTGGCCTGAGGTAATGAAAACAAATAGATCGTAATCAGTGTAACTGCCAGGAAGCTGAGTCTTGGAACTGTAGTGCAACTCTGAGGAAGTTCTGTAGCCTGAGTTGACAAAGGCAGCTCATAAAACGGCAGTAATATCAGTTGCCTGACAGGCATTGGGTGAACCATAAAGTAACACATTCCTTTGTGATCTTTGAGTGAAAGCCTGTGTACCATGTGAAATAATCATGCCAAGCTTTTCTCGCTCTTGTGCTTTTTAGTGGAGTGCCTTTGGTTTCAGTCAGGTCTCTGTATGAAAATGCAAGCAGTATATGGGGTGGGACAGTAAGCAGAATACGGTGATGTGTGTTAAGGTAGGCAGATTTATCACAGTGTTTGTCATTAAGAAGTTCTAATTCTCATAACAAAGTTAAACCGACCTGTTTGCCTATCCGAAAGTATGATCAGTTGCTGGGATGTGTCCGAATGCACAACTTCACATAGGTGCCTGGACCCAGTCTTGCCCATTTATAAGCTAATGAAGTCACAGTTCGTAATGCCCATTAGAGCCTGACAGCTCGAGGCTGAAGTAAGTGCCTGTGGAGACTCATCTAGTCAGTAATAATTCTAAGTACCATGCAACTTCCAGGAATCACTGAACTTCGAAATGTCGTGTTTTGAAACAGAACATTGGTACTTAGACCAGGTGGCTTTCCTGATTTGTGTGAAAGTCTTCTCCAAGTGCAATGCCATGAATCTTTGAGAATGGAGTGGTTGCACCCATATAAAAGGGATGTGTAATTCTACCTAATGAGCTTTGTTCATCCAGTCATAAAATTGTTAGCCTGCTTTAGTTTATCTTCAGATTGTTTCTCTAGATGCATTCTGATGCAAGTAATCAAAGTCCTAAGACCAAAGTAAAACTATGTCCATTCTATGTGTATTTTCAGAGAAGCTATGTTTGGTTTGATCAGCAATAAACAAGCAGCAGGGAGTAGGCCAGTTAAGAAAGCAGAGCTTCAGGTCCTCCTTTCAGTCGTTTTTCTGACTTTATGAGCACACTGAGGTTTTCATTTCTTTAAGAATCCCATTTATCTTTTTGACGAACAGAATTGTTTTGATTCCTGAGGAGTTTTTAGGCTTTAGTGAGTTCTGTTACTGGCGTTCTGTTGGTAGTTGTGGAAAAGGCAAATGTAGCTAGTGTCTTGCCTCTGACAGTAAACTGTTTGAACCTGTCCTACCTTGCAGTGCAGAGTCTTCAGGTGATAGCTGCATGTCATCTCCTTTGAGCAGCTTCATCTTCCATGTGCTTATCATTCTAGCAGTCCTCTCTCTTGCCTTGTTTTCCTTGGCACACAGGAAAAAGATAAATTAATCTATTTCTGATTACAGCTCTGGTGCATCTTTGGTATAATTTGTACCACTTGATGTGAATGGAACCAGGATCTTTCCATCCTGTTGGACTTCCATGGAGCGGGTTTTGCTTTGCTCTGCTAGGCAGAGGTGCACTCTCAGACTTCCATTGCCTTTTACTCTCGTCTTTGCCTTGGCCATGTGTTTCAGTTTAATCACAGTCAAACAAATCTAGAGGACAGCAGTATGTCTTGTTAGCTAATGGGTATTAAGCCCTGACTGCAGTCTCTTCTGTAGAATCTGTATGCATTCTTCTAAGATTGAGGCAATTTCTGCAAACAGTATTCAGCAGCCTTTTCCTCATTTGTTTCTGGAATATACGTACTCTTTCTGCTGTATTTAGTGTTACTAACATACAGCTACTGCTGTCAGTCCTCTTAAAAAAAAAAAAAAAAAAAAACTGTTAAAAGCCTCATCTTCTTCTTACAAGTGGATTTTTTTCCCAGTACATGGTTACCTTGACTTCTTAAATTCCCTCTGTCTGTTAGTGTTGCTTTTCCAAAGGATCTTACTATCATGGTGCATCATTTTCTGCTATCATGGTACCAAGTAAGTCAACCGCATGTTAGCTAAAATTAGTTTGTCAGAATTTTAAAATCTATCATCAGTGTCTGATGAATCGTTTTGAGGGAAAGCTCACCTCACCCTTTCAAATTTTTAATAATTTGAATCTATGTCTATAGAGTTGACATGAGTAGAAGAAACCAGGACTTCAGTAATGGTTTTTTTTTTTTTGTTGTTTTTTTTTTTAGTTGCCTATCTTTTAAGTTCAGTAGAGGTTCTTAGAGCTATAGAATTAGTCCAGGATCCATGCAGTTTCTGGAAGCTGCATACTCTTAGGTTCTAAAAGCTATTTTCCAATTTTATTTTTCTTCTCAATAGATTGGTAATGCTTTGTTGCATTGTATGGATAAAACATTCCAGTAAAAACTACAGATCTTTTCACGTAACTTAAATATGGCAATTTCACTTGGCCTGAGCATCATTCATTTTCCCTGCACGTAGGAAGTAGCAAATTAATTCCTTACTTTCCTTTGCTTGTGTGTACAGTTTTTTCCTTTAGCAATTAAACTGTCTTGATCTCAGCCCAGGAGTTTTCTCAGTTGTACCCTTCCAATTGATTCTCTTCCCCATCCCTCTGGGGTGGGTGAGTGAGTGGATGGGTGGTGCGGAGCTGCCTATCAGGGCTAACCCACAGCAAGTGTGTGAACTGGAGTTTGGAGAAGAAGGTATTTGTTTCTGTTTTAAAAAAAAGTACAAAATTAGTTTTGTACAATGCATGTATTTTAGTCTCCAATACGAGGGAAGTTCCTTGCTGCTCTTTTATGTTGATTCTGTGCTGGTGACTTCTGTGTTTCCTGTGCAAGCTGAGGCCAGTGGGTGTTGGGTGCTTTGTAGAAATCTGTTTCCATTAAGATACCTCAGGCTAGGTATTTAATTAGCCAACTGCTTTCGCAGGTGTCTTGTACCAGGCATATCAGAATGTAAATGGTTATCTGGGACATACGGCATGTTGACCTCAACTCACTAGAGAAGCATTTCTGCAGTACAAAGCAACTGTTATCTGCTTGAAAGTGACAAAGCTTTGGCTGAGTTGGTCTCGTATGGTGGTTGGAGCTGTAGAATTTCTTCTGGGAAGGCAGAACAACTTTAATTTACAACTATGTAATTCTGGTTTCTCAGAAGAAAATCTGTTTCCATAGTGAGGGAAGAAGGCATAGCTTCAGGTGTTTGAATGGTCCGCTCCCCTTTTTTTTTTATCCTTGATCCTGTTGTTGGGGCAGTTAATCAGAGCTGGGTGATTTTCCCAACTGTGTTATTTCTCCTTGCCTTTCTTCACAGGGCACAACAGAAGGAAGGAGCAGTCATGTAATAATCTGTTTGTCATGGAGAAAATAAACAATAGAAAAATTCTATTTCCAACAAAAGAGATTGTGGAGAACAATATTGAAAGAATGCCTGCATACCTGTCTCTTTCCCTTGCATGCTCTCTGATTGAAATGGAACCATGGAAAAACAAGATATTTTTGTTGCAATGTGCTTTGACTTCATAGGTGCCTTCTGTCGTGTGTCTGGTGTCTGACTGCCATGGGGAGATCTTGTGCATAAGCTGGGCAGGACTTATTCTTGTTCCCTCTGCTGTGCTCCCAGTAGTGTATTGTACTTTGCCTACCAAGGAGCAGCTGACCCCCTGTATTCCCTTCGTTAGGCTGAGCTGGGACCTTCTAAAATACACAAATAGTGTATGGTGGAGAATTACCCAAACCCTAGGCTACAAAAACGAGGTGTAGTAGGCTGAATGAGGAAATAGCATTTCACTCCCTGCATCCAGACCCATTCTGGCCATGATATACTACTTACTGCAAACACATGCCACTGATTCTTCAGCACTCAAACAATGAGCTAGAATTTTATTTACTTAGTTAGAAATAACATATGTGGAACTATGTATCGCTGAGATGCCTTTGCAATTAAACAGAGAGGATTGTGAAACTGTCCAGCAATGGGCAGCAGAAATCTAGGAAATCTAGAGGCTTCTCTGCAAATAATAAGTCAATGAATAAGCCATCCTTCTGGGTATCAGCTCCATGATTTACTTGTCCTGGAATTTTTACATGTTCTTCGTTGCCAAGGTTGGTGATTTTTCCTGTCATCTTTATAATATCGTTGCTTCTGCGTGCATAGGAATCAAAATAGTGGCAAGTTTGTCCATTCCTGTGCCAGTTTTGAACCCTGGCTGTATGTGTTAAGTTTTCGCTCTTCCAGTTGTACTCTTATTTCATAAAAACTTCATGAGGATTGTGTTTTTAATTCATTTGTAAATGTTGATTGTCTTGAGTCTGCTTTCCCCTTGCTTTTGTCCGTATGTTATGGTTATGATTTCATTTGATCTGTATGAAAAGATTACATTACTTTCTATTCATAGCATCTTTTATCCTCCTAAATGGGGAGTACTTTGTGTAGCACAGAAATGAAATAGCCTCTTATGGAAATGGCCTTGTTTAAAATTTCACTGGATAGCAGCCACTAGAAACATGCTGTAAGGAACAAACCTGGAGGGAGTGGAAGATCTGCCATGTTGTCTCCTAGCTCTGTTTTCAGCAAGTTTGCACGAGTAGTGAATGAAACTCTTCTCAGACTGGTGCACATTTCAAACTGATAACTGTTGTGAAAGACCCTGAAACACGTTCTAGTCAGAGATGGTAGCTAACTCATTGTGTGTGTGTGTGTATGTGTATATAAAGAAGAAAGCAACGCTTGCCCTTTTCAGCAATGCTGAGTCTCTGCATTTTCTCAGTTTTTATGCTTCAGTAGCACCACACCCTGGGTCTGCACTGAAAAGGTTTATGTGTAAACTTTGTTATCGTGCATTCTCCATGGGCTAAGCACATGCACATGGAAAGTTACCAAGTCTCAGTGCTAACTTGTTGGGCTTCTGTAGCTCCACTGCCTCTTCAAACAGAGGGGGAGCAAGCTCTATTTTACTGCATCGGAGTAGCAACAGAGAGAGGCTGAGATTGCAAACCCCAATTTACAGTTGTTCACAACTTTTTCCGTGATGTTTACCCTTTGACAGATGACGATGGCCGCATTTTCTGTGGCTCCATCATACTTGGAAGACAATAATTAACACTTAAACTTCAAAGCATTATACAGCTGTCAACTGTGTGTGGGGGTGGGGGGCATGTGGTGTGACGTATCATTCCTGTTTGTGGTAAGGAGGAAAACAGTGCAGAGAAATGAAGGTATAAAAGGTTTCTTGGCGAGTTTGAAGCTTTTGCTACTAGAATGTGACAGAAATGGAATTGTAGTGAAACTGTGTGTTTCTGTTCAATATTTCAAAAAAGTGTTAATTATGTACCTTGTTGGGTTTAATGGATTTTTGACTGTTTGTATTTGAAGATGTTACCACCAAAACTCTGTTTCACAGAAACTAGTGAAGTGGCTGAGCTGCTTTAAAAATGTGTGATTTCATAGCCTGAGCCACTAGGGCTGTATGTCTCCAGCAAAAAATAGGTGCTTTAAAGCTTTTAAAACCATGCTTTGCAAGGAAATACCAGAATCCAAAAATCTTCTTCTAGAAGTGAGACTTTCTGGCAGACTTTTTCTTGGCCCATCCTTTTTCCTATGGCTTGCAATGGACTTTCTAGAAAATTCTGTGCAAAGAGGTGTTAACTATTTGCTAATAAAAAGTAGGAGCCGGGACTGTGATACCAATAAGTTAACATTCAGATTTACCACTTAACATTTCCAACTTCCTGTTCTCTGTCCTTAAAGCACATAGCACATAGACAGCTGGACCTCAGGGCAGGGGTTGAGACTTAACTGCTCAAGTGCTTTAAGGTCTTTGGATGGAGTCTCTGTACAAGGGCAAATTCCTTTCTTGGTACAGCGACGGCCATGCAGTTGTGCCGATCGTTGATTCAGGTTACTGTCGGTGCAGGTATGACTGTTACAGCATTTTGAAAAATCTTTGTCGGAGTTAGCTACTTCTCTGTTAGCAGCAATTCTACCAAGCTTTGTGCTCACAAATGTGCTTGCTGGGTATGTACAAACTTCAGATGCTTCACAGTTCCTAGGTCCTAAAGGAGAATAGGGTGCCGGCTATGTCTTCTGCGTTACAACAGCTTTCTCTGGAGGAAACATTACTTATGTCTTAGTCAGCTGTTCTGTGCTAATGATCTTATCACCTGTAAAGTTTAATTAGTATTCTGTTTGAGGTTGTTTGTTTGTTTGTTTTTCCAGTAGCAATATGAATGTGTCATAACCCTGCCTGAAGTTGTAGCTCTCTTTTCATTTAGGCAAAGTAACTATTAGGAGTCTGCTACTGAGATAATAGAAGAAACACTGGACAACAGCCTTTTACTACAACGTGCAGGCAGATATGATGTAATTTATGAGTTACGTGAGTGCTCTGGTATTTCCTTTCTTTGTCATAAGTGTTAGTTTTCCTTGTGCCTACTTACCTTTCAATGCGAGCTCTGTTTGAATGTGGGCACTCAAAACATTCTTTCAAGTAAACCTTTCCTGTCTCTCTTTTGTTGGTTGCTTACTCTCACTACATGCAACTCTCAGTTTTCAGCTGATAAACCTGATGTGTGGTGCACGCTTCCCCAGGTGCACGGTGTCAAGTAGGAGAGTGTGTTCCCTGCTTTTCCCGACTCAGAGCCAGCACCACTGCAGTGTGAAGCAGTGGTCTCTTCCTCTAAGTGGAAGATAAATGGAGACCTGAACTGGATTGCAACTAGTACAACAAACTAAGGAGAGTATCTGAAAAGAATTTCCTTTTATTTGTAGGCATTCCTAAGGTTTGTTTCGACTACTTAAGTATTTTTACATTCTGCAGGAATTGAATAGCAATGTGGGGTTTGATTCCAGCTTTAAACCTCTCATAATTTCATTACATCATTCTTCCTGTGGTGTGAAGACTGGCTAACGCTAAACATTATGCAAGATGTTTTAAATATTGGCAAGGCTGTTAAACAGCATGGCAACGTTTCTTATTTTCACACTCTCTGCACAGAATAATGAAGTTTTCTCCCACCCCCTTATTTCAGACCGCTTGTAAAAGAGTTGCCTGCAGTCAAAGCACTTCTAATGGACTGTTTTCAAAAAGAGCTAGCTGCTTTGTTCCACAAAGAAGAACGAAAAGCTTTGCCGTTCTTACAGTTTATCTGATGTCCCCCTCAAATACAGCGATCTCCAAGGTTGCCTTTAAATAGATGAGCGCGCATGCACATGCGTGCCCACAAAACTAGGGGAAGAGCCGCACAATGGAGCATTGTTCCGGCCTGATTAGCAGGCAGACAAATGGGAAAGGAATAGCATGGTGTTTTCTGCCATAGATTAGCAGAAGCAACCACTGCAGTCTACATTTGTTTAGATTGGGTGAATAAATTGGAGCATTTGTTACTGTATTATAGACGTCTTGTCACTTGTCAAATGTGAAGTGGGCCAAGGGAAGAATAAAAAAGGCTCTTGTCAAGCTGGTGAGATGGCCTGCTTCACTGCTGTCAGCTCTGATTGCCGTTAATTTTGCAAATAGAATACAGCTGCCATTTTCAGCACTGAAGCATGAATTTTTAATAGCAAGCACAAAAAACAACAAAATCAAAGCAAACATTCTACCTAGAGCATGGGTATTAAAAATAATGGATTACTGGGTATGGAAGGAACGCATCACGTGTACAAACAAAAACGTCTCTTAACCTGTTTCTATGGGATTTCTTGATTGCAAAGAGAGAATATAGTCTTCAGGAAGTGAGAATAACTACTTTGAACAGTATTACATTTTTCTGTTCTGTTTGTTTTTTAAATTGAGATATTGTTACCATTGGTTCTGCATGTTAAGCAGAACAGTTCATGGGTTTTTATGGGTATTAGACCTACTGAAAATTCTATGGATTGTCTGCAGAAAGCTTTTAATGAATTTAAGAAAAAAAACCCACAAATATACCAGAGTAACTTGAAGAGTTAAAAGTTTAAACCTGTGGGGAAAAATAAGGGTTTGAAGCTGGGTCTTTTAAAATGCTTTCTGAGTAGAAACTTCAGAGACCTAATTTCTTCTGTTTTTCCAGTCTGTAGTTAGCATAGGGGACTTGTCATAAACTTTTGCTGGGATGTTGTAGTCTTGGAATAATTTGCATTTTCCCCCCATATTCCAAAGGGGAGAAAAAAGGGAGTGGTTCATGGTGTGGTGTTCTACACAACCGTGTTATGATCGTGATTCTGCTGGGAATCTCTAAGCCGTGTGGTTACAGGAGTGTGGTGAGAAAGGTTTGTGAAGATCAATTGAATTAAATAAATGCTGTAGGACTCTTGCACGAGGTAAACAGCTAACCATCATGGACTAGGCAGGTTCTGAGGTATCTAGTATTGCAGCAGACAAGTTGCAGCGTAACACTTCTGTAGCCTTGAAAACATTCCTACCAACATTAATGATCAAAATGCCTCCGTGATGCAGATAAAACTAATGAGCCAGACGAGCGTGTTTGTCCAGGTTTCTGGAGAGAACCAACGATGATGCTGAGATAAGTTCTCATCTCCTACTGCTGTGCACAGAGCCTAGTGCCAAATTTCTCTCTTTTCCAGCAGAATTTCATTAATAGAGGCAAATACAGTTATAACAAACACTGTAATTTTTGGACTGCACTATAATAAAGGTCAGGATTTTTGCACCTATCAGAAACTGCCCACAATAATGATCTTTTACCAACTTTCAAAAAGGAGGTGGGAAAATGTAATGAGACATGCTGTGTTAACATTTTCTCTGTTCACATGTCTTGTAATGTCTAAGGATGTGGATGTGTCTGTCAAGAGTCTTGTGTAATAATTTGACTTGATTCTGAACATCTCTCCAACACAAATTGCCAAGCAGCCAGCACTTTAAATCAGTCAAGTAGCTCATTCCCCTTATTTCTTTTTCCCATAAATGTCAGTTAGAAGCATGTTAGAAATTACAAGAATTTTCCAAGAAACATTTGGTTCAACTACCAATAAACTGTCCCACTTGTCAACTGGAATTAATTTCTTTTCTGGTCAACTGGGTCAACAGAAAACGTGTATATCCATGGGATATTGAGTTGGGAATATTCCCACAATAATGCTTGCCTGCAGAAAAAGCCTGAATGGCTGAATATGTTAGAAGCTGGCTTGTTTTTTCCCTTTGCTGGGAGGTTGTAGTCATCATGCAACTGCTGATTCAAGGGGTAGTGGCTGCCCTGTTCCTGCTTTCAAAATATTACTTTGTATGCAAGTGAATGTGTACATATGACAGCTAGATGAGATACCGCTGAGTCTGGTTATTGCTGCTGTGAGGAACTGAAGACTGTTTTGGTGTTGTTTGTGGGCTTCAGGGGGATATTAACAGCGCCTTTTGGCCCGCTCTCTAGTCAGTGCCTGTGGGTATCACTTGGGTCTTAAATTTCGATGTGCTGGTTCCTTCCCCTGGTATGTTCAACCCTGACCTTGTTCGCCGTGAACCAAGGTGAAGATGCAATCATTCGTGTGAAGAGGCAAAACGTATGCATGTGATTGTTATCTGTCTGTTCCCATGCGGTGATACTTGTAACGTTGGTCTTCTCAGAAATGTGTGTAATGCTGGTAATTGCTGCCTTATCAGTTGCTATGCGTATATTTGGATGCTGTTCTGCTTCACACTACCCATACTTAATATTAAGATTGTGATTGCAGACGTTAATATAATGGAAATTTAGAAGGTAAGGTGAATATGAAACCAAGTGCTGTGGGTGGCTGAACAGCTGCAGTGCTGCTCACTTCTTGACACAGTTGGGCTAAAACCAGACGAGCAGGGACAAATTCTTTTATGGAACGTTTTGATGACCAAGTGCATCCCCCTCTCCATATTCAGTTTTGGCGCCTGAGTTTTTTCTTGCATTAAACATAGGCGTCAAAGTAAAACTTAACAAGCGGAGTATTTCAGAAACGCAGAAGCAAGACATAAAACTTTGTTTCACGAAGTATTTGTTTTTGCTGTTGCAGCTTTGCTGTTGCAGCTTGCTGTCTGCAGTTGCAGATGAGGGTCTGCAGATGCTGTCTCTAGTGGCTTTTTTCCCCTTGTCTGTGACAAACTGATCTTAATTTGCATTAGAAAATCAAATATTTTCTGTGTGCTTAAATGTGTTAAGAAACAGGACTTTGGGGACTTTTTCCTCCAAAGATACCATGTGGTGGTGCACGACCTGTACAGTTTGAGGTAACGTGCAGGATTGAGGTGACCTGAGTTCCTTTTCATTCCTGCTACTGCCAACCTGGCGTTCGCTGGACAAGCCTTTCTGTTTGAACAGGCTCTGTGAAAGTATCCTTTTCTTTTTTTTTTTTTNGATCAGTTTTGAGTAGAAACCTTTAACATTTTGAAGGTCCTCCCTTTCTGTTGAGAGCAGATTCTTGTCATAATGTTTGAAATTAGCGGAGCTGTTTTGGACCAGAAGTGTCAGCATCGTCCTGAGATGACTGTTTCTGGGATAATCCCTGAAGTAGAGAGAGGACAACATCTCAGACTATGAACTTTTGTTCCCAGACAGCTTTTTAAAGGAATTTTAACAGCTGCAGTCAGTCTTCTGATTTCTTAAAAAGAGAACTGCCTTGCGTTTGATGTACTCAGCAGCAGTTACAGTAGATAGAGTTGTTGACAGCGTCACCTTTCATTTGTGCTGTCTGCCATTATAGGTTGTTACTCATTCAAAGATCATTTAGCTGAGAAGCATGGAAGAAGATGAGATGAGGTATAAGCTTTTTTTTTCTTTTTCTTTTTTTTTTTTAACCAAAGCACTTGATTGATTTCCACTGTTCAGAATGTAAACCAACACCTCTAAGCACAATATAAAATATAAAATAATATTTTAGGTATTCCCTTATTTTTCTCTTCTTTCGAGGAGACTTTAAAGCTTTTGAAAAAAGAATGATTTTGCTAGCAGTGACTTCTAACAATTGCTGGTACAAGCTGTTCCCTCAACAGAAAGGAAACTCGAGAAAATGAAAAACTCTTGCTGTGTTTACCTCGGGGAGCAAAGGAGAAGAGAAACTTCAGAAGCTGTCTGGTCACCAGAAGCTGTTCCCTTCTCAATGTCGGCTGCAAGTTACTGGATATGTTCAGAGAAACAAACAGAAGTTTCAAGCACGAGGAACAATTCCTGAAAAACTGTATTTTGCAGCCTTTGAAGTTAGAAAATCTGAAGGAAATTTGACGGCAGGCTTCCCTATTGCGTTACTGCCAAGAGTATTTGATTCCCCCTCCTCTGTTTCTCTGTGTGTCTTTATGCTCTGAATTGTTGCTTTCCTCCTGCCCAAGCCATCCCTCAGGGTTGAGTGGTACAGCTGATGCTGTAGGTACCAGACTTTGTCAGCTAGCACTGACTGGAAGCAGCATTCCTGCTGGAGGCCCTCCCCGTGCCAGCACAAGTGTTCGTGGAGCTCTGCAGCGAACTGGTCTGGTTAAAAACTCGGCCTCATTTTTGCTGAGTTAGTTTTTGTTTAGATCAGCTCTTTTCTAGAAGAATATTCTCATGAAGATTTGAATTGCTCTTCTTCTTAGCAGTCTCAAGAAGATGTGTCCCATGTTTTCATTTACTGTTTTCATTTACTCTGGGCAGTTGGTGGGAACTGGAAGGTACCGCCTCGTGCTGGTGTTTGCTGGTCTGGGTGAAAAGAGACAAGTCGCTTTCTTCTGCTTTCCAGCTTTGGAGTCTTGCTAAAACATAAAAACTAGTCAGTTCTGAAACTACAGGGCCCTGATTTAGACAGGGAAGGAAAAATACATTTATTTCTCTTAATGTGCTGAAGCACATGGGTGAATGTGGGGGAAATGTCTTAAGCAGGCGGATGTTTTACTGTGTCCTGATTTTGTACTGATAAAAGAAGTTGCCAGAAAGAAAACACTGAAGACTCCCTTAGTTTCTGAAGTGTGCTCCAGGTTGTTGTGTGGCATTCTTTCCAAGGGTGAAACTTTGCAGTGGGGAGGTGGAACACAGGAGAGAGACAAGTATTTTGTAGCCTTAGTTAGTTTGGTATCAGCTTTGACAAGATAAGAAATATTTGTCATAGCTGTGACTTGCTTTCTTATTGGACTGTCTAGAGCCAATCCTTAATGTAAGTGCTGTTTGCGTGTCAAAAAACATGTCTAATGCAATGATACAGCTGGTGGGAAGTTTAGCTGAGCTGGGGAATTCTATATAACATGATGAAATATTTGGACGTACCCCACCACATTATTGTTTTGGTTCCTGCTAGTGAAAAGAATGGTATTGTTCTGCGTTTAGCCTATGATATCTAAACTTCTGTAACTTTATTTTTCCTTCCCATTACTTCTTTCTTGATGGTGGAAACCTGACCCTGGACGTGTACGAGACCAGGTTGGATGGGGTCCTGGGCAAACTGATCTAGTACCTAATCCGGAGGTTGGTGGCCCTGCCTGTGGCAGGGCGGTTGGAACCTGATGATCCTTGGGGTCCCTTCCAACCCAGGCTATTCTATGATTCTGTGAAAAAGTAGTTTTGGGAAGCATCCTTTATGTAACCAATATTTTTAAAAAATTCAAATCTTTTTTACTTGGAGGAGTGGTAGAGATACAGGTGGTATGTTATGCCAGCAGCCTTTTCAAGGGTAGCTTTATGATTATTAGTTTAGAATCTTTGTTAGGCATGGGTTCCTACCAGTGCTATTTTACCAATAGAGACAAGATTGCTAGTGCTGTTCAGTTTTTATTTTTCCATGGAGAATGTGGTAGGTTGTTGTACAGGCTGGAAATTGGAGTCTAGTGTCTGCAAGCTGCATATTTGCATTAGTCAAAATACGTTTGATCCGGTTGTTGGTGTGCTCCTCGGGAATTTACCTGCATGTAGTTTCTTATTTGGCTAATTGAGGGGTGCTGATTTAAAGCAAATCAGTTGACCTCAGTTAATTACCTGTATGGATGTCCTTGTTCTGGATTGAGAGCGCTATGTTCCATACTAGTTTAGGAGGCTGGGAGAAATATGTGGTTGTTGTGAAATAGGAATGCCAGAAGTAGCTAGTTGAGAAGAACTGTTGAGGAATAATTCTCTGTTCAGATAAGTTTGGTGAAAGCTGGATGTCCTAGTTTTGGATATATCTCTTACTATAGTGACAGCAGCAATGTACAGGCCGCTGTGTTGCATTAAAGTGTTCACATGAGTAACAGAAGGATTCTGTTGCTGAGGTATTAACATCAACAAAAAGAGTAATACTATGAATGATTTTCTTCCCAGGTGCTGAAGAAGTGTTGCTGCTTGCCAGAAGGACTGACTTGAGAAGGATTTCGTTGGACATGCCAGATTTCACTGACATCATTCTGCAGATAGACAATATCAGACATGCAATTGCCATAGACTATGATCCTGTGGAAGGCTACATCTACTGGACTGATGATGATGTGCGGGCAATTCGTCGGGCGTACCTTGATGGCTCTGGTGCACAGTCTCTGGTAACCACAGAGATCAACCATCCAGATGGTATTGCTGTGGACTGGGTGGCAAGGAACCTTTACTGGACTGACACTGGAACAGACCGCATTGAGGTGACCCGGTTGAATGGGACATCAAGAAAGATCCTTATCTCGGAAAATCTAGATGAACCTCGTGCAATTGTGCTTAATCCTGTGATGGGGTAAGTTTTGTTTTTATTGGCAGCCCTGCAGTAGGTCTTTGGGTCCAGTTTGTGTCTTCCTGAAACTGAGAATCTGCTAATTGCAAGGCTATGTGTATATTATTTGTCAAATGTTCCTTTTGTTCTGGAAATAACAGGCTTTCCCTTGCTTCATCCATTGCATATGCTGTGCATATAGAAGGTGACTGCTAAATGTGATGTTCTTAAGTGAATATATATGTTGTGCATTTGGTTGAATTTTCTTTCTATCTTCGGCATTATAACTATTAGAGAATTGAGCCATCACACATTTTCAGTAATTTAATTTAGTTAACAATTAAACTTTAGATTGCCATTACTGGTTACAGAATTTACAGAATGATTGAGGTGGGAAGGGGTTAGAACTGGATGACGTTTTTGGTTGGAGGGAACCTTAGCCGTTGTACGACCTGGTCCAACCTCTCTCAAGCAGGGACACCCAGAGCAGGGTGTGCAGGACCATGTCCAGGCAGCTTTTGAAGATCTCCACAGAGGAGACTTCACAGCCTCTCTGTGCAGAGAAATTACAGTTCAAGTTGGTTGGTTCACTGCAGTTTGGGAAGCAGAAAGTTAGCAATTTCTTTTAAAAATAGTGCAGCTCTTAACACTTTTTGTGTTGCATGTCATGTGCATTGACTGTTTCTTCCCTTTTCTTTACAGCTACATGTATTGGACAGACTGGGGTGAAAGCCCAAAGATAGAATGTGCTTATTTGGATGGCTCAGAGAGGAGAGTTCTGGTGAATACGTCCCTAGGTTGGCCTAACGGCTTGGCGCTGGATCTTGAAGAGGACAAACTTTACTGGGGAGATGCAAAAACAGATAAAATTGAGGTAAGAGCCATGATCATGTGCCTTCTTAAAAAAGGAAGTACTGTTATGTGCAGCTTTGTGTTTCAGAGTTGTTTATCCATTTTTTTTGAAGAGTCCGTTGTTTCATTAGTTTCAACACTATATTTAAGAAAATAATGTATTTGAGAAAAAAGGAAGCCCGTTCAAGTGTTTTGTTGGTTCAGAAAGCATTTGCAACAAATGCTGTATCAAGGGATATGCAATCAGAAATTTATGCATTGCTGGAAGGATAATTAAATTGCTTGAAATCTCAGGTTTGATCTGAGGCCTTTGCAAGTTGGGATACTCACGTATAACCTTTTTGACATTTTGCCTTGCCTGTGGTGCTTGGAACTAGCATCTGAAATGGCTGCATGCAAAAGATTTGATGCAAGTTTTGTGTGCAGGAGAAGGTGGATGTAGAGGCCCTAGAGAGCCGTATTTCAGGACCTTAATGATTATGTGGTGTCCAGACACATAGAAGAAAAGTCATTTTTGTACTTGGGATGCCTGAGATGTTGTAACAGACATTATCTTAAAGGAGTTGCTTTTTTTTCCCTGTTGTTTTTGCCTTAGTATCCCATAATTAAATCTTAATCTGAAACAATAATTGTGAAGTGTACTACCACAGAAATAATACAGCGACAGGGAACTGAGTCCCAGAATAGTTTCATTGAGAACAGCAGGTGGTAATAACTGTGAGATGTAGAATCTGGTTTTGGGGCAAGGCAATTTGGGCTGCGTAGCATGTGTCCATGGGATTCTGAGGTTTCACTGAATTAAGTTTTTTGACCGAGAGGTGATCCATCAAATTCATAGAGCCTGCTAACGTTGTGGTGTTGAAGGGGGAGTAGGGCTTCTGTTTGTCTAGGAATGTTGATGTGCAGCCATTTTACAGATTTTGTGTCGATGTGAGAACAGGCTTTCCTGCATGAGTTTGTTCTATTCCAGGCAGCTGAGAAGAATAAGGGCAAGGTGTGAGAAGAAGGGAGGAAGGCATCTCAGGAACAGAGCTTGCTGGCTAGGTTGTCGGACAGCTGGCAGACTGGTTGTCAGCTTTTCACTGCTTTTCTATGGCCAGCAGAACAGATGTGATGTTAGTCAGCTAACAAGGATGCTGGAGAGATTATTGGAAAGGGAGGAGGTTTTCCAAGAGACTACAGAAGAATATGGATACAGCCGGGTGTTGTGAAGAGGTCTGAACAGTTGTGAGGTTGTGAATGGTTGCTTAAGATGCTTAAGGTGTTCCCCCCCACCTTCAATGCTTAGTTTCTAAATAAAAGTTACTTAGAAAGTTCACCTGGTAACTGCCCCCTTTTGCTCATATTTCTGAGAAAGAAGGAAAAACTGGATTTTCATCCTCAACCTAAAGTTACTACAGTAGTTTATGATGAATCTGAGGGTTTGGATGACAGCATGAGATTTGTCCTGAGGTCAGGCAAATTCAGAGATTTGTACTCTGTTGTTATTAGATCTGTCACACTGACAAACGTTCCTTTTTAATGTCTTGTTTTAATGCTCTGGGCATCTGCTGGCAATGGGTTCCTTGAGCTGTCTGTGGTGTGTTGTTGTTTATCTTCCACAAGGATGTCAGAAAACAGTTTAAAAGTTAATGGTGCTAAATAATTAGATCTGAGTATTTTAATTCCAGAAGGGAATTCTCCAGGGAATTTGAAATGACTTCAAAGTAAGATGAGGGGAATAACCTAGCTAATTGAAATCAATTCATAAATGGAATTGCCAAACCAGAATGTGAGAAAGGAGGGGGAGAAAAAAAGCTTTCTCTTTCTAAAACAATAATTAAGTTTTCTTCCTGTGGCAGAAGCTAGTTTGAGGCTGTGTTTTGACTGTAGTGTTAAAACAGTCTATTTCTGTACTGATGCTTAAGGAAAACAATATAGGAATTTTACCCTAGCCCTGTGAAGTCAGTTGAGTTTTCACATTATTTGGGGGAAGAGTGTATACAGCGTTTTTGGATAAATACGTTCTGAGGTCTTTGGTAATGGCTGTAATCTCTAAAGTTTTTTGCCATCTGGAAGAAAGGGAATCGAGACTGTCTGCTAGTTTCAGACGTGTAACTTTGGTGTTTGGCAGTGACTTCACGTGCTGGGTTTGATGACTAGTGGAGCAGTCCTCTCCCTCCTTACCTTTCAGGCTCTAGGAAAGAGAACATTCCAGATTCCACCTTTGGTAGCTGGAACTGAAGTTGTGCAATTCATTTCACTGGTTTAAGCAGTCTGTTCAGTCTGTCGTACTGCATTGTAAGGCAGTGAAGCCAATGGTACTGTTTGGTTTGGCATCAAAGTTTAGGAAAATCAGAGAAGCCAAAGTAAGGGCTTTTTATTCCCTCAGTTTTTCTTTTGCTTATTATACTTACTTTTTGTGGTTCTCTTCTGTTTGCAAAAATAGACAGACAAGGGTAGTTCACTTGGTCTTAGGAACAGAAGCTATTCTTGACATGGATTGTGACATCTCCAGATATCTTGATTGCTGTGTGGTGCAACCCAGTTTTGTTAGCACTAAGATTTAAATATTTCAATCTCCATGCTCCTAGCAATGAGTTCCACGTGTTCTTAGATTAAAACAGGTGTCAATGTTCTGATTTTAAATGCCTCCCACTTTTTTTTTTTTTTTTTTTTTTTTTGCTGTGCTTTTTATGCTTGGAATTTACTGTTGCCCACTTATCATGAAGAGACTCCTCCAGACATTTACGGATACCTGAATAGGACCATTTAGGATGCAGTGGAGAAAAATATCATGGATGTTTGCCTGGGGCTCTCACCAGTGCTGTGAAGGGGCCTGTTGTGGTCTGCTTGGGACTGGTACTGTGCGGCTGCATGAGTTTAACTGGCACTGGCATGCTATCGGTAGAAATGAATGTTAAATGTCTATTGCAGAACTTCCATTAGAAGATAAATTTTCAGTTTCCATTTTGGAACATGTGCCAGACATTTATATTCTGCTCGCTTAGGAAAGAACTGCATGACTTAATTGGTTGTAGCTCAGGTATTGGCTGGTTCCAGATTGGTCTCCAATAGGGCTGCTTTTTATTACTTTTCCTTAAAAGATCAAAAAACTGCACTAGGGAAATATTTTAGAACAGAAACATTTATCTAATGGATTGCATTTTCACATTTCTTGTTCATCTTAACATATTTGCAACCTTCTAGTTGTTTCCTGAAGCATTTTGGTGTTTGAGAGCTTGCTTCAGTTTTCGAAGTTAGCCATACTTCATGCTGCTCTTTTAGCCACAGTACAGGTGAAGACTTGCTGCATGGTATATGAGGTGGGATGTTTCCATTCATACTTAGTGTTGTAGTTATTCTTCAGTTCAGTGTGAACTCACCCTTCTTGTGCACGGGTTCTTTTGCCAAGAGCATTGCAGTGGCTCGCCAGCACGGCCGTGCTCTTGGTTATTTGTTCTGTCTGTGTATGTTAATGTTGCATCCGCAGTTTGTCAAAAACAAAAGCTAGCTAACTGCAAGTTGTGGATGTGGTGAGTGTTTTCTACTATTGTTGACCTACCTGAGTATTGGGTTTTTTTCTTTTCCTGCCTCGTGTGGGCTGCAGGTGGTGGGCAGAAGTTGTTAGATGGCAATGACAGTGGCTGTGCCAGAGTACTGCTCTGCACTGGAGCAGCCCTGTGCAGGCATGATCCCTGCCAGCATCGCTGCCTTCTCAGAGCAAGTAGTTTCCATCAGGCTTTTGCAGTGCTGTCACTTGGTAGTTTTAGCATCTACAACTGCAGTCCCAGGTTCTTGAGACAACCGTAAATCTTCCAGAGACCAAGGATCTGCAGGAGGTGTAAGGTCAAGGAGAAATGCTCATCTCCACTGTTTTCCCTATCCATCCAGCGTCACCTGCCTCTGTCACCTGTCCCATCTTACTGTGTAGAAATTGCAAAACAGAATACACTGAAAGCATTATCTCTGCTACTTTGCAGAGTGTGGTTGTGCCTAGTTTAGTGGGGGAGAAAAGTAGCGTTAAGCCTGATGCCCGTTAATGTAAAAGTGCACTATTAAAAGCCTGTATACTTCTCTGTAGTTTTCTGAAAAACTGCTTGTGGGTTGGACTTGCTTTCATCATATGCTATGTATTCAACTGCTTTCCATTTAGAAAAAAATATTGAACTTAGCTAGCTTGTGCATATTTGTGCATCTCTCTGCTTGGTATTCTGCTTTTTCTAGTATTTTAGATCTGCAGGGAGCATCTTAGTCTCCCTAGGAAGGCCTCTTTGTGTACAGAGTTCTTAAACAGTGGCTGAGCTTTGTACAGCTTGGAAAATTGATAAGCCAAAGGCCTCGGTCCCGTTGTGCTGGACCTCAGGTTTGAAATGTACTGTGAAGGTCTGGTGGTTTTGTTTGTTTTGTTGGTTTGTATCTGGGAAGTGTGTTTGTCTGCTTGTTTTTGATTTTTGATTGATTGATTTTTTTTTTAACGAGTTTTGACATCGCTTTTGGGTGCTCTCTTCAGCAAATGGAAAAGAAGTGCTGCAGGGCTGTTCGGGGTGCCAAGCAGTGTCCTGTACCAGGAGAGTATGTTCTTATTTGTGTGTCTAAAACTTCACGCGGTGAAAACAGCAGTTCCTCCTTCCTGACAGAGACCTTCCCATCTGCAGCATTCAGCTGCGATACAAAGGGCCCAGTCACTTGCAAGCAGTTTGTATCCCAAAGAAACCATTTGGCAAGGCTTGTCAAACTTTGCGTGACAGCAGCCCATGGGGCTTTCACTGCAAATTTGGCACCCCATGGTAACATTGTTCCCAGCTTTTTAAATCCGTGCTTGGTTTGGCAGAGTCTGCTGCAAGGAAAAATATATAGTAAATTTTGAGTCATGTCTGTTGAAATCATGTGTTTGTCCACACAGCTTCAGCTGCGAGTGAGGGGTGCAGAGTGATCCAACAGAATTTTGGATTTTACTGACAGAGGAAAGGTACTTTCCAGGAATGAACAGTAGATTAACAAGGATTACAGGGCTCCAGCAGAGAGAGAAGCAAAGACCCAATGGTGTCCACGTGTAGAATTTCCTAATTCTCCTTAAAAAACAATTTTGTGGTTAGCCAGGTTTCCCGTGTATTATTTCTTCTGTCTTTGCTTGAAGTGCCTGAGGTGTAATTGCATAATGAGCAATTACTGAATTCTCAGGTGCCGGTTATTATGTATGCATTTTACTGAAGTTTGTGCAATATTCTTGGAATAAATGTTACACAGACTTCCCCTTCTGGCAACTTCCCTCAGTCCTACCCACCTCCCCCACCCCCCAACAAATATCCTTCACTTACCTTGGCAGATGACTTAGAATTACGTGCAGTAGTTCTTTACAATTTTATAGGATGTTCAAGTCTAACATCTAAGCCAGCACCAGCTGACAATCCTGGAAAACACTGAAAAATTTTCCAAGATGCAGTTACACGGGCTGTCCTTGAAAGTTAAGGAAACAACCTTTATAAGGTGTTTGTTGTTGATAGCGTGCTGCACAGGTGCTGTCAGATGTCCTTTGGAACTTAGGCTGGAGCAGTCTTTGCAGAAGCGGGCAGAAAAAATAACAATCCAGTTTTCTATGCATGTCTGAGTATATGTCACACATTACATGTCGTTTTCTACCCATTTGACAAAAAATGCAATGTTAATGCACCATAAGTTTTAACAGATACATTTTAGTGTAATTCTTTGCCGTGGCATTTCTCACTAAGGGATTAAAAAGACTGCATGCAGTAATAAACTCCTTGGGAGATATTCTGTATTAATTTATTGGAACAAGAAACTCTTTTGGAGAGAACAGCTATTTTAAACTTTCCTCTACGTGCTGATTAGGCATAGAAAGTTGGTGCTTCAAGTTTTTATAAATGTCAAGATCTTTCAGAGGACCATGTTTATATTAGTAAAACACCGAATACGCTACTTTCTCCTTAACGTGAAACGTATCTTTCCTGTAGTTTTCCATTTTTGTATTCTTTCTAGATGGAAGTGCTAGGTATCTAAAACCTTATAACGTGTTATTCTTGGAGAGCACATATCAGAACAGGGCTAGCAAACCTGTCCTCTTTCCTACTCTTTGTACTGGTATGTTCAGCAGTGTGTTCCTGCAGTCTGGTCTTGTCTGTTCAATGCTATTAGCAACATGTAGCTTTTTTCTGTTTGTTTGATTTTGTTGTTTTTTTTGTTGTTTTGTTTTTCTCAAATGTACTGCTCTCTCCTTTCTGGGACCAAGCTATGTTGAGGGATTGAGGTGTATGAGCTTCTTTCCATTTGTGGCCATTGGGCATGTTGGTTTTGGTGTTGTAGGCTGTGTATGTAGTTTGTGGTCGTTATACACTGCTCTGTTTTTATTAGTTTTAAATAGCTTTTAGTCTCTTTTATTGCTATGCGTTTTGCTTGAAGAAACAGCAAGCACAAATGCTGTTGTAAATGATTTTTTAATTTACATGAAGGGAGCCACTCAGTTCTAGGCAGCAAACATTTTTGCACGAGCGCTGGATGTGCAGCAGTGTCCAAAGAACAGGTATACAGCTATCTTCCAAGGTTCTAAAGGGGAATAAGCTATGTGAGTGAGCTTGGGACCCAGTTTTTGCCAGCAGCCGGATAGTCGCTGTGGAATGCGTAGAAGGGGTCATTTGAGGGAAGGACTATCTTGAAATACTATCACAAGTTTATGGCAGTTCTTGGACTTTGTAGAGACTGATGACAAATTAGTTATGATTGCTTTTCCCAGAGGGACATTGCTGGAATGAAACACAAGCTTTCTAGAAGGGAAGAAAGCTGCGTCTTTGACTTCAGTGCTTTACCAATGATGCTTATAAATATATGTTGAGAGTTGCATCAAGAATAAAACAGATACTAATTCTACAAAATGACATCAAGCTTAGTAGAACTTCAGTGAAAAGAGGGTGTGCATCTTTAGGAAAAAAGAAATGTAGCAGCAAGGGGAAGAGTGTCTTCTGTGCTTTCCTCGTCAGGATTCCCCGTCTCTCTTCTGCCTGTTGGCAGTATTCTGCTTGCACCATCAGACTCGTCACCGGGTTTGCAGTCAAGATAAACATCTCAGTTCAGACTGGCCAGGATGCTGGTGGAGTCTCAGCTTCCTCTGCTAGAGAATTTTGAGTTTTCTCCTTAGGTATTTTTGGAATGATCTTTCTTAACTAGCTTTCTACCATAGAAATAATGTTGTAGTTGGTTGAACCTTTTGCACGCCAGCCTGTAGTTTGGAACAGGCTGCTGAGATGAAATGCACTGTGATGTTCAGCCCATCTGACCTCTGAACAGTCTCAGATCCTAAAACTTTCTCATAAATTGAAACTCTGCCTGTGTTAGATATTTCTAAGGCAGACTCTGGTTCAAGATTTCCTGGTGTGAGACTGCCTCTTTCTGGTACGCAGAAATACAGTCAGCCTGTCTGCTAACACACACATCCTGCTTAAGAGCATAGAGCTTTCTAGCTCCGTTCTTCTGATTACTAGACTCAGTTGTCTTTAAATCACTTACTGCTTAATTAGGAATTTCTGTGTATTATTTGATACCTTGCGCCACGTGGGATTGCTCTCTTTTGAGAGGACTGTTACCAAGTGTGGTAGGTGCTGAAGAAAGTGAGATCCGTGTTCACAAAGTGAGAGGCTTTAGCTGTTTAGAATGTTAGTTCTGCACCTTTCTGCTCTAAACTTTGCCATAAGGAAGTGCTCACAGAGCAGAGAGAGATTCATTTAGAAATATAAGAAGGCATACTCACCAACATGAATTCGTTCCTGTTCCCTTTTCAGTGAGTTAGCTACCAGGGGGACTTGTATTTGAAGCACTGAGCTTAAGAAAGGTGTGACAGTGTTGAGGAGGAGAGTATTTCAAGAATTTGCAACCAGTGTTTGGTGTAAGGGACACATCCAAAATTTGGCCGGTTCCACCTGTGTTCAGGTACTCTTGGAGATGTCTGTTGTTTTCTGTTCTTCAGCAGTCTTGAGTAAAACCTTTCTCCCCTTTCCTGATGGGGAGGTTCTCTGCAGGTGGATGATGGTCTGCCTCAGTTATTCTCATCTGCATCACCAGGCTCAAGTGCAGCAGCCCGGTGGTCTGGGATGTGGAGGCTGCAGTGCTGGAGGGAAGTGCCCTGGAGCAATGTCTCTGCAGCAGGCTGTGGTGCTGTGAGCGTGTTCATAGTTCTTAAAGATAGACTTCCCATTAAACTTGAAATCAAGTTCAACCCCAGCTCTTGTCCTTGTGGTCTAGACCCACCATAGTGGAAAGACAGCTTGCACATCTGGGGTGAAGACTGCTGTCTGGTGTCCTTTTCAGCATAAATGAATTTTCCACAGTGAAGGCAAATCTGTTCTGTAGTCAAGAAAATTTTTTTCTTGAGGGTTGTGCTGAGATACTGGATTAACCTTCCTTCTTCCCCCTGTTCCCAGTTTCCAGGAACTGGAAAAACAAACAAAAAAAACCAACCAACCAAACAAACAAAAACAGAAACAAAGTTTGGTACCGTCTGCTCCAAGTGCAAAGTTCATATTAGTTGACCTTGCTCTCACCTTCATAAATAACCAGACAGGTTAATCTGTGAAGAAGTAAAGCAAAACCAGCCTTGCAGTGAAACGTTATTCTGCAGAAGCGGTCACAGAATGGACTTCGTTTCCCAAATGGTACAGGAGATGCTGTGGGCTGTTAATCACACCCGCCTAATCCACCAGGAGAAGACTCTCAAGTAATTATTTGGTTGAATGAGGACCCTCCACGGTCCTCGTTCAATAAAATATTTTTGATCAGGGGTTCTCCCAGCCTTTCATATGCTAAGCTTGATGTTTTATCCAGTATCCTCAAAGCGATATTCCACAAATGCCAGCAACTGCCAGATAAATACTCCTTAGAGTCTTTCCATGATGGAATCTGCATTAGTATTATTTCCTTCTACAACCATTTATGATTTATTACGGTTGCTTTATAGTCATAAAAGCCTCTAAATCTTGTCCGTTCTCCAGGGACTGTGTTGTTTTGTGCTACTTTTGTAAAGGGACAGCTTAAAAAATTAGCAACTGACACGCAGCTTCTAAACTTGGTCTTTCTGGAGTGCTTAGGAATTACTTCTGTATGTGCAGCTTTTGCTATATTTATCAAGAGGAAATCCTGAGGATGTATTAAGCTATGAAGTTGAAGAATTATTTGAGTTTTACATGCTTTAGGCTCTCCTGTCTCGTTGTAGAATTATTTTGGGCTATCTGATGTCAGATCACCTTTTTCTACTTTGCTAGGGAAAGAATTCTGCTTTGCTTCCCTTGCTGGGATTGCCTTTCTGTCTTTGAAAGAGAGGTTTTGCAGTTAGCTGTATGAAAGCTTCTACACCTATGAAGTATGAAAATGGGTTCCCCTTTATGCATTTTCTGGCACAGAATAAGTGTATGATATTCCAGATGCTGAGAAGATGGTGACTTGTGTTACGTGCAGGTTTGAGTTCCTGTCAGAGTAGCATGTAGGATAGTAAAGAGAGTTTTTAACTGTTACCTGTTTGCTGTTTGCTAAGTTCTCTTCTCCATTTTCCTTTTTTCTCTCTTAAACACTGTCTCCTCTCTCTTCCAAGAATAACATGGAGAATGTTGCCATATAGCTCACCTCTGACCTCAGAGGAAGGTAAGATGAGGCGCTGCTGCCCAGGAGTTGCAACCTCACTAACATTGCCTTATCACAGGGTCGAGAGCCTCTGTTTCTGTCTTTGGGATAATTGTCTCAGTATGCACAGTTCACCCTATCAAATGACCAGGTCTGTTTGTCACCATGGTTTGGGAACTAGCTTTTCACTGGTGAGAAGTCTTTCCCCAGCTATTATTTTTGTATTGCCATTATGGAAAGAAAGTATTGAAGATACTTGACCTTTCAGTGTCTGGAACTCTCCTTTTCATGTGTAATCCTTTGAAACTGCTGGGGAGGACACCACACCCTTTCTGGTGTTTATTGACATTAGGTGTGAGCTTTTCAAATGAGGAACACGGAATTTAGTGCCGTGAGCGCAAATTTTATCATTCTTCTAGTTCAGCTTTGGTGGTTGGTTGATTTATTTATTTATTTATTGGGGTTGTTCGTGTGTGTGGTAGGTGGTGGTTTTTTTTTTTTTTTTTTTTATTTCCCTCATCCCTGCTTCCANTTTTTTTTTTTTAAGGTTTTGGCTTTGGTGATACCGTTTCACAATACTGTTAGGAGATGATGTTGGAAAGCACAAGCTGGGCTGTCTTTAGCTCCAGTGATGCTGTCTCACAATAGGGTTTGCTCTGCTCTGCCTCTTTCAGTGATAGAAGGCTGGGGGATCTTGCTCCTTCTGCTGGAAAATTTCTCCACGGTCTCTCGTCCTCACACCTCCCTTCATTTCAGACTCCTCTCTATTCAGTGTAGTTTTTTGCTTAAGTTTCACTGTAGTTTGCCACTAACCCTCCTCTCCTTCCATTGTGTTACACCAGGGAGCCCACAGTGTGGCTGCTGGGATGGCAGAAGGTACCACCTGCCTGGTACCAACTTCTGGAATGCTGGGTTGTCAAACACCCGAACCTGAATGCTGTTAGGAACAGGAGCCCTGACACGATGCAGAATAGGGATTCCTGTGTTTTTAAAGAATGTATGCTAAAAATGTAAGTGTAGAACGTGCTTTTTGTGCAATTTTGTGCAATTTTGCAAGTTATGAGCGCTGTTTTTAGACTTTTCAGGCCCTAATGAGAGAGAAATCGAATACATGATGGCTACCACCAGCCTACCCTAGGACTCCCAAGGCTGCCTGCAACGGTGGGAAATTTTTCCTCTAAATGTCTGTAGTGTAGATGAAACCAAAGGTTTTTGTGTCTATTTAGCCTTTCTAAAAATTCTTCAGTGTACTGATGGGATAGCAGTCACTCAAAGGAAGACTTCCTTTGCTGGCTTGATTGACCAGAGTCATTCTGTGGGAAAGGAAGCTAACTTATTCTAAACTGAAGGTGACCCTTGCCTTTTTGTGAGCAATAAAGACATAATAGAAGCCCAGTTAGGGTTCAGTGGAACCCCCACGGCCATCTGCACACTTCATTGGCAGAAGTGGCTTTCACTTGAACTTGCATTTGACAAGTGTTTTCTGTCTCTTTCTCATTCAGAAGGGTCCTTCAAAGCCAAGTAATTGAAATGCTCTCACCCCTCACTCCTTTTCCTCCTTCCCCCAGACTCACTTAAATTGCACGGCGCTGGTATTCAGCGTTAATGAGCAAAAATGCACGCGCTTCCAAAGCTCGCACATTTCTCCTTCCCATAGGGAAGTTTCTGAAAAACTCTTTTCCACACTCTCTAGCAGCAGCTTCATAAAGGAAAAGTTGAGAAAGTGTTTCTGTTGCCTGTTGCGTTGCTGTTTCTCTCCTCCCTCCCCCACTTTTTTCATAGCGCTGGACTTTTGAAATGAAACACAAATCAGGTCTCTGGAATAAAAGGTTGTGAGTATGCCTTGTGGCATTTGGAATGAGACTATTCACTGCCTGAATGACTATAAATAGAAAGCTAGGAGCTGTGTATTTCTCAGTTCAGACTCCCTGCAAAGAAGCGCCCTTCCCAGTAAAGGGTGACTTTTGAAAGGAACCTTGTTCCTTGTGCTGAATTGAATTGCTCCAGGAATTCTTCTTCTTGCAGCTCGCATAAAAGGCGTTAATCTCTAATTTATTTCTCCTTTTAAAGGCAGTATTCTCCATAATAAATGTATATTCTTTGCCATGTGGCCAGATATGCCTGTCTTGTCTGTACAGAGTTTCGTGTAAAATTCCGAGTGCAGAACAAACATTGTTCTCTGCGTTTTGCTCCTGAAAGCTTTCTTTTGGCTCTCTTCCAGCTGTCGGCTCCTTTTTATCTGGTATTCATTCTTCGGTAAGAAGGCTAAATTAGTGGCACTCAGGTTTTTAGGGTTTGAGGAACAGAATGGGAATTGTGATTGATTTTTATAATAAAAGATTTGATTCTCCCCCCAGACTTCTGATGTTACCGACATAAGAACCCCAATAGCTTACTGTTGCATTTCTTCAGACAATTTGTTTGGCTGATTTGGCTGTTATAAATGCTCATAAATCTCCTGTGCTGTGCGGTTATGCAAATTTAGTGCAATCATTTTTCTTCTCGCTCCCCTTTTCAGAAGTCCTGTAGTATTCAAGGAAGCAGCGTAGTGGAGAGAAGGAAAATGTTTGGTGGGTTTGTGAATTGGCGATGTTAAATATCCTAGCACTCAATATGTTGGCTTGGCTTCTTTCTTTTCTCCCCCCCCCCTCTCCTCTCCTAACACTGGTGTTTTGTGCAGTGTTATTTTGAAAGCTGCTTCTAATTTTCTCCTCAGACCTTTTGTTTCACATTTTTTTTTCTGCCTTCTGAAAACTAGCAAGGGTAGCCTTCTTCACAGAATGGTTTTTTCCCGGTTCAGAATTCTTAAAGAAGGCATCCGTGTATTCCTTGCATTGCTGGTTCCATTACTGCTGGATTCCCAGTTGTGCTGTGGTTTATTTTTCATTCCTCTTTTTGTTTAACAGGGGACTTAAACGATGGACAAATGCTCACCTTCAGTTCTTAAAGCTTGATCTGTGCATGATTTGTATTGTTTTTTCATTAGTGTTAATACAAAAATGAGAGCAACAGTGAACGAACAAGAAGTAAAAGAGGTCGACTATTCATATAATTATGACTTTTTCTACTAAAAGGGAAAAGCAAGCAGAAAAAGTGTACTCTTCAGCAAGCCTAAGAAAGTCTTCCAGCAGGCGAAGGAAAGCTATAATATATAGTTTATTTTTCTTACAATTTCCTTAGCTTAAAACCCACAGTCAATGTTACTATAATGGGATTTTTCATAGCTGGATGCATTAATAATAAACTTTGTGGACATATGTATTCAAGTTGGCTGTTTCTTAATCCTGACTATTGGGACATCTTGATTATCCTTGTCATTTTACATTTTGTCTGTGCGCTGGTTTCTGTCTGGTGTGCCATCTGTTTTCCTTGTCACCTTTTATTGTGGCAACTTCCTTCACCCAGGACAGGCCCCAGCCATTCCTTTGCGTATTCAGCCAGCATAGGTATTTCTCTTGCCTTTTCCCTTTCCTTCAGGAGCCTGTTGTGAGCCATTGTATGAGCACGTTGGGTTCTTTCTGTCAGATTTCATCTTGCTTTGTCTCTGGTGATTTTTGTCAAGCATTTAAGGCCACGGTGTAGGTGTCACCTACCATCCATTCATAGCTGTCAACTTTTCCTGCCGTTATTCCAATCTTAGCTCCTCGTATGATGTCCTTGTATTGTGATTTTATCTGTCTCTTAATTTGAAGTGACTTTGTTTCATGGAGCGTTTTACCTTTAAAATACCCTTGAGCAGAGATACTGGTTTAGAAAGACAAACAGTTGCTTAATTATATTTTGCCAGTTAGTCATTTGAGTTGCCCTTGAGTTCTTTGCTTGACCTATGGTTACTTTCCAGCTTAAGAAAAAAAATACTAATAATTTCAAATGCATTTTTTCTTGGATAAACTATTGCATTGCCTTATTTTTAATTATGCTGCCCACTAGTTTGATTATTTGAAATTTTGGATCGTTTGCTTTCTTTTTTTCTTTGTGTATATATAAAATATATTTTATAATTAGGTATGCATATAATGTTGAAAAGTAAAACATGATGATTTGTAAAATGGCTGGCAAGCACAGAGTGCCCCTTTCTTCTAGCTATGGGTCTGGTTTTTATTCCTTGTTAAAACATCAAGCATATTTGGCAAATTGATGAAAAGGACAAACTTGCTGAGAAGGGCGTCATTAGAACCGAGGTAGTTGTGTGTAACATAAAACTTGCCTCCTTTCTGTCACATGGGTTATTAACATTTCAGTCTTATTTTGGATGCCTGAGAACCCCATTGCTCTCACCTAGCAGGCAAAGCACGGGAAAGCTTGGGAAACCAGCAGTCATGCAAAGTGACCTTGGAGAGAACGCAAGTGAAATCCATCTCTAGGAAAGCACAACTGGATCGTGACTTCTCTTAGACCCAAGTAATCAGCATAAACCTACATGAGGAAAGTCCCCCTCAAGCCCCTTGTCTCTTGAAAACATCTCAGAATGGATCTTCACTTTACCAGATTATCAGCAAGATTTAACAAAAAAAATTTCTTATGTCTTGGAGATAAACTTAAAATGTCTTGAGAGCAGAATTGAATACAGAGGTTTTTGTATTCCTAGCTTCTGAGTATTATTCTGAATGATTGAATTCATACAGATCACTTAGAATAGCAACTTTTGCTGCAATAAACTGTGTGATTTAACCACTGTGAGCTTATACCATCTGGTCCTCTCCCAGAGATGCATATGTATGGCTCAATCTGCGTAGCAGAGCTTACATTCCAGTTTAATGCATCATAAAACATCTACAATGAAAGATCTGTTTTGGTTCGAGGCTTCTCTCCCCTTACTCAGATAGCCATAGGAAAGGTTTTACAAACTGTGCTCTCAGGTTTTACAAATCATCCATGGATAGTCAGTAATCTAGTTTACCTCCTCAGGTTCCCTCCTGCTCTTTCCATGTGAGCTTTTCCTAACCCAGAAGCAATGGATGTTTAAGTCTCATCCTAATTCTTTGCTGTCATAGATGCTACCGACAGACTTGTGGTTTGAGCCTCTACTGTTAGGGGCTCAGAACAATCACTACAGAAGTGCATTTTCCAGTGATGTAAGATAAATTAAAATGTTGCTGTTGCTTTAGTAGTATTTTTACCATCTACCTCTGTCTATTTTCTTTTTTTTTGGTGTTTTTTTCCTTTGCTTTACTTTTCTTCAGTCTAACCTCACAAGGTAGCATTATCATCAGCTCTCATGGCTCAGAGCTTCAGCTGCATGCCTGTAGGAGTCAGAGGATTTCTCTCTTTCTTCTCTGAGAAGATGTATTCAACTTGGCTGCATCTGGAGACGCAACATTGAATGAGATCAGTGGTCTGAGTTGATGCAGAAAATCCTTTTTTAATTTGTACTTGGTGTGCCTCATTTGCCTGTGCAGAGTCATAAGGATAACTTGATCTGAGGTTAGGAAGGAATATTCTCTAGATGGTTGAGAGCTTGCTGTCCAGTCTGATGCTTGAATCTCACACTCTTGCTTTGGATAGCAGTGGGAGCCATCAGTCTTTGTGGCAGTGTTGGGGTCATCCACTTTGCCCTCGTGCGCTGATTAGTCATCTTCAGTGCAACTAGAAAGGGGCGCAGCATGGAGAGATGTGTAGAGCTGGAAAGAACCTTGTTTTCATTGCTGGTTTTGACATTGAAGTCTGTGAAATGTTTAATGAGGTGGTGGTTTTATGGTGGTTGACTTTGAATGTTTTGGGGTTTTTTTCTTACTACCCCCTCCCTTGGAAGGCAAATTATTTATGCTACTTTTTCACAAAGATTTCTCTGTTTTCCACTGACAAATAGTGTCATCTCATGGCAGCACAGGATGTTGTACAACATTGTAGTCTCATACTCACTGGAAATAATACAACTATCCAAGTCTGTTAGAGAAAGGCCCCTTCCAGAGTACGTATAGATTGCGTATGTTTATTTAAATCAAGTCAAAATCCTTGAAAGAGAACCTACAGCCAGTTTGAATATATACAGCTGCTACTACCTGTATGTAGCAACGTGAAGCAGGGCCCGGATTGAAAGCACAGAAATACATCCTTCTGTTAAAGGGTAAATGCAGTATTTTGTCATGAGCATTAAAAAGAGAGATGTTTGGTTTCAAAGATGATATCAACTTAAGCAGGTTTTTGACGCTCAACTTGTCACTGCCCATGCCAGCGTGTGTATAACTCACTGCAGCTGGGAAATCTCGTGCCTGTGAATTTAGACTCAGAAAAGAAATTACTCCTGAAGATGTTGCTGTGTTTCGGAGATACCATTCTTGCTAGTGCTAAACTAATATATGTTCTTTGCTCTGCTGAACTCTACTCCAAAATGGCAAGGCTAAGATGTAATATTACCAGAGTGATTCTGAAGTGTTAGGCATCAGAAGAATAAATATCTAATGCCAGGTTACATGGGGAATCTAGGAGCATCAGAGGTCAGAACTAGAACCATCTGAAGATCCTTCCGGAAGAGGTTGGAGGGGACTTTAAAGATCATCTAGTTCTAACTCCCTGCTGTGGGCAGGGTTGCCAGACACTAGATGAGACCGCACAGCAATCTTTCTAACCTGGCCTTAAACACTTCCAGGGATGGGGCATTTGCAAGTTCTCTGTGCAGCCTGTTCCAGAGAGACTTGAGTATTATTGGGACTTGAGTACTACTAGTAGGCAGATGCTGTATTTTGCAGTGACTTTTCCAGAGCACCCTGTGAGGCAGTGAAATGCAGGTACTTTACTTTTAGAGAAAGATGAATCCTCCTTGCCTCCTCCTTCTACAAAGGTGGAGAGTTCTGTAGGTAGGGAGCGTCGCTGTCTCTAAGGTTATATAGGATTGAATCAGACATGTTTTTGTTTAAGTGAATCACCTGGAGGCAGCTGGGTCTGGAGCTCAGGCCAGGTTCAAGAGCAGGGCTGGTTAGGCCCAGCATAAAGTAGTTCCAGGGGGCAAAAATAGGTGGTGCTTCTAGCCACTTATTCAACTCAAGGTCTTGCAGCATTTCAGTGTCATGTTCCCCTGCACTGGAGGAAAGTTTATATTTTCCAGCTTGTTCAAGCTTTACTAATTTAATGTTTGTAAAATGATACATATATGCAAATTTGCTAATGACAGGAGATAGGAAAGAGCAGGGCAAAGGAGAGGCAGTGGCACTCAGCAACGATGCCTTGATTCTCCCTATCTGTGGTTTGTCTCATGGTTTTAATGTTCTGTTCATGTGCATCCTCCCTTGAGGATTCAATAGGAGACCAAAATTGTTCCTGGTTATAGTAAGCATTTGCTTTTCATTTTGTTTTATCACTGGGTTTCTGGCATTGTCATACAGGCAGTAAAAAGAATGTCTTCTCTTCGTGTTCTTTGACACTTCGCACTCATGGCGATATGGACCATGGCTCTAGAGCGTGTGTATGTTGCTTATGCCTCCATTTGTTGTGAGCCTAACACCCTTTCAAGAGTTCTACCTTATCTGTCACCTGATTTTTCCTGCTATGGAGTTAGTTCCCAGGCATGAGGAATCCCATTTGTTCCACAGAACCAATGTGAAGGATCTACAATAGAGCTGGTCTTCTTTCTCCACCTTCTTATTTGACAGTAGCCTGTTGCTTGTGCTACACTGCATGGAAATCAGTGCAAGCTGCTACTTACCAACTGTAAGAACCAAGTAAAATTTGCATTACTTTGTCTTCATTATCTGTTTCTTAGCTTTCGAAAATTTCAACTTCTGATTCTAATAGGGTACCTGATAGCACAGAAGAACTTTGTAAATTCAAAGTTAAAGTTGTTTTTGTTTGTGACTCTCCCAGGTTGCTTAGATCTTTTGGAAGAAATTGAAAACACATAGCAAATGATTCCTCAAAAGAGGAAATATTGCCAATGAGGGCTGGGAGGGGGAAGATGGGCTGAGATCAAAAGTAATTTGTTGCTAGAGACTGACAGTAAAACATTTGGTTTTGGAGCAGCAGACTAAGTTCTTAAATATGTCAGATCATTCCAGTCTCCAAAGTGGAAAGGGATACCTTATGCTATGAACAAATGCTGGGGCAGTTAAGATCATTTTTCTCCAAATTAAGCTATAGTGAAGCTTGCTATGGAAGTGCTTTGTTTTTAATTTTTTCTGTGCTGTAATAAAAGTTTGTAGGAAAGGCGTTACGTGGAAGGAGCAGTTTTTTTTGCGCATCTGCATACCTACAAACCTGGACCTGGTGAATCAACTTGGGAACCACTATAGTCTTCAGTCTCAATCCTTGAAAGTAAATGGACTTGAGCTTCTCCATTAGAGACCTCAGCAAAGAGAGATGTGAAGTTGATTTCAATAAGTTCTCAGATTTCTTCTGCTTGGAGAAGTGAATACTAGACAAGACAAAGGCATGTTGCTTCTCAGCTTCTCACCGTGGTGTCTTGCCAGATAGATGGGTGAAAGTTTTTACTCTAGGTTTTTGCAGGTATTTTTTCTCTATTGCAGTTGCTTTTGACAGTTCCGTAGAGAACCAAGCGAGTGGGCAGTGCCAGCTGTTCACAGCCAAGGGGTAGAGTCTCTTTCATGGATGTACAGTTGGAACTCATAGTGGCATTAAGATACAGGCAGCGGAAGGTTGTGGGAAGTCTCCTGTTTCTGATCAAACCAGCTTCAACTTTTTGAGAGTAACTTCCTTTCAGTATCTGATAGTAGTTTACTATTGAACAGCTGCATAGTCCAGGGGTTTCCAACATGTGGAAGCGACCAGTTCTTTTTTAAAAGTAATTAGCCTTGGGTGTACTGAACAAATTCACCACGGGCAGTGTTTGAGTAAATGATTTGATTTTTTACTCACAATCAGCATAAAACTGACAAACATAAACAGTGTGACTCAGATCAGGAAACAGCCTTATCCCTAACACAAACAAACAAACAAACCTTCCCTCTACACAGAGAAACCTCTCAGATGATAAACCCTCATGTCTAACTCTGCTCCCAGATTTAAACAGGAAGCTATTATTTTTGTAGTCACGGTGGCTGCCTCCTTCCATGTCCTCAGGCTCAAAAAAAAGCGTATGTTTCCAATGCACACATGGAACTGTTGTTATAAATGCTGTTCTTTTATGTCAACTCAGTAACTTAGAGTAGAAAATCAATTACTTTGGTCTCTGATTCTGTTTAGGTTACTCTCTCTAGTTTTCAGGCTTGTTTAATAAAAACGGGAGCTAGAGAGTGCTTGTAATATCAGCCCCTTACTGGGTCAGAGAAGAGCTGCAATTTTCTCACGCAGTCATCATTGAACAGTGCAGTTCTGACAGACAGAAGCATCCAGGTTCTCCAGGTATGAACTACGAGCCCTCAGTGGCTGTGGTGGGTCTGGCTGTTTTCAGAAGATGCTGAAAGGTGAGTGTGGTAGGAATGCCTTTTCTCCTGGGTCAGCAGTGTTCCAGCAAGGTTGCTCTTGTTCCCTTCCCCTCCACTTTCACCCAGGTAACTTCTTCCCATCCGAATACTGCAATTATAGTAATCAACTAATTCAGTCAACACAAAACACTGAATAAATACGAAGGGAGACAAAGGTGTAGCCTGAGCAGAAGATCGTTGTGAAAAGGAAGCTCTGGAGAGCTTCCGTGAAGTGCCCTAAAAAGCCCATGAAGTGCTCTAAAAGTTTCTTCTCCTATTGCAAGTGGTCAGATGTTGTAATTTTTAAAGATCCTCATGTTAAAAATAAGTGTTCAGATGAGACTTAGAGGAATTTATGAAATTGAAATGATAAAAGTTGCTGCAGCACTCTCAAAATGACAACTGGGAAGTGAAACTCAATGTGGCTAGACAGATTTCCTTTACAGGCTTTCATACATTTAAGAATTGTATTTGGGCTTTAATTTACGTGGAAGTGAGCTGCTCCAGAGTTTTCATTTATTTTATTTTATTTTTCAAACAGCCATCTCTATCTTGGGTACTAAGTACTTGACCTTGGAGGTGAGCGGAGTGATATCATTTTCCTATATTGTAGAGGTGCAGTTGCGTTCTTGATTCCAACGTAAATGCCTGCTTTCTAGAGTCTGTTATAATCTGTAAGTGGACTTTTAGCTTCTGAAGGGAGAAAAATGTAGTGCTGTAGTGTGTGGACTCTGCGTTTGTCTCTCCTTGCTACCTGTGCAAAAAGCTTTGCAGCGCTTGGAAGCTGGAGGAGTGACGGGGAGCTATGTGTTCTTTGTATTCTTTTTACAAATGTCTTCAGCCAGGCCTTTGTTCTTCGTGTCTTCTCATACACTGCCTGTAGTGAAAACTATGGGTTCTTATTTCTGGTGCTTCCTGTGTTTCTTGAAACATGGGGTGGCATTGCTGATCTGGAGGCAGCAGGGCGTCCTGTGGCTCCATCAGCCTTCTGTCTGACCTGCAGCAGTGTGTGGAAGCTTCCTGACTCCGTTTCCCTGCTTGCAGAACAGAGATAACTGATAGATTCAAGCACTTTGTACAAAATACTGTGGCTGGAAAGAACTGTGAAAGAGCCTGAACACTGTAGTTGGAGTGGAAAATTGACCTCTAGAGTATTCCCCCTCCTAAGTATACGCTGTGTTTGTTTGACAGTGGAAATCTAATCCTTCGGGAATCACAGATTCCTATAACAGCTCTGATATATCTAAATAAAAACATACTCCTCATTACAAACAACTTCAAAGCAATCACAATATGGATTAAAATACACAGCCCCCATCCTCCATACTTAAATGCAGCAATGTGAAGTTCAAATGAAGCCATTAGCAGTATCTCCAAATATTTGGCAAAAGCAGCCACACTTGTGTAGCTACAGGCAATGAAAGTCCCTACTACAAAAGGGGAGGGATGGGGGGAGTAGCCTGCATTGATCTAATTAGTCAATGAGGCACAAAGTATGTAAAATCTCATTATATATCACCAGGAAAATTTGGCTTGAGAAGTAAAGAATATGTAACTGATTTGTCCATGGGTGGGTTATTCATGTCTTTGAATCTTCCAACGGGAAACAGGATTTCTGAAAACATTTTAAAAACACACAGAGACGCACACATGTATGTACGTATATATCAGTGTTTATGCACACATACATGTCACCAGATCCTGAAACTCCTCCTCAGCCCTCACTGAAAGGCAGGCTTTCATGAGAAAGTTCCTCATAGAGGCAAAATCAAGATTATTTTTTGGCTTCCTAATGAAGTCTGAATCTTGCTAATGCCAGTCACAGCCTGAGAACAGTGTGTGGCTGTTCCAGCATTGCTAAACCCAGACCATGGGTTTGTCCCATTGCTCCAGGCAGTACAGCTCATGCATGAAACAGCTCCTCTGCCTAAAGAAGATTTGCCTAAAAATGGGGACTTAAATCGACTTTTTATAACTTGCCTTTTGCCCTTTTTTTTTTAAGGCTTTTAGGGATTCATGTTACATTTTTAAAATTTCTCTGAAACCAAGAACACTTGAAACATTTGTATTAGAATTTAAGCCAAGATTCCCACCCAATCAGTTTGTCTCAAGAGCTGAAGATTTCAGTGCAACGCCAAATAAAAGTTACAACCCTCCACTCCCCAAAAAAATGAAAACCAAACCAAAATAAAATCAACAAGCAGCCACCCACCAAGCCCTAAAGCTAAACAGACAAAACAAAAGGGGAGAGGGAGAGAGGCACTGAAATGAAGAGACTAGCTCAGTCTTGCAGGAAGCCAAGTTAAATAAATAAAGAAGAGCAACTCTTGCCTGCCTTAGAAAGAGGGATGGGGTTTGGAGAAAGTGCTGTGTGTTACCAGTGCAGGTGCAATTAGTGATTCAGTTCTTGTTAATAAGGATCTTTAATAAATATTTAATATTGGCACTATTCCAGCCAGTCCGTTCTGCCCTTTCCTGTGCTCTTTTGCACTGCTGAGATCATTTGTGTAATCCTGTTCTTGAAGGAGTTGATCCCATTCTTTAATTTAGATATTAAAATCTGGTTTGATCTAGACAAGTTCTCCTTTATCAAAACAATGTGGGAGTCATTCTTGTTCCTTGTTCGCTCTCTCAGCTTTACAGTGCATCTTTTAAATACTGAGAATCTGGATTCATCTTACATGCTTCCCCTTTTGTCCTCCATTTCTACCCACTCCACTTCAATAAACAAATATCATTCTGGAACTTGTGTACCAGGAGATCGACACTTAGTTTCCCTCTTTGATAGGTAAAGACCAAGGCCAGAAACTGTCCTCAGTTACCACTTAATATGTAGGTACAGTGATGGTCATTTCTGTAATCTGCTAAAAGATGTGAGGGGATATTAATGGTCTGCAGCCATGTATGCAGATATTCTGTGAAGCACAAGAGGGAGTTAAATTTAAGTTTCATGCCAATTTAAGTAAGAACTCTTAAGAGAGTATAAACGTGATCATTCCCTTGCCCCAGCTATGTGGAACCTACATCCCTGCCTGCTGAACGCTCAGTCCTCTGTCTGGAGGGAAGAAGAGCCTTCCAACGTTACTGAGTAAGTATAGCCTCTGTGTTATATTGATAGTCATCCTTTGAAGTTAAAGATGGCCTTACCTTTCCCATCAGGCTAATGAACTATTTTCACAGAAGCTTCTTTGTCCTGTTGTACAGCCTATTCTTTGGGAGATGGCATCTTCTGAAAGGCAGGTCCGCTAGGTCTGCTGCTCTCTGAATTAGGCAGAACTGCAGCTGCTTAGCATATGGCAGGCTGAGTCTTTCCCTTCTCTGCCCCAGACAGGCTGGTAGATTTGTTTTTGTTAGACATCTTAGCATTTGCTACACTAGTTGTGCTTTGCTTCCTTCCCTTGAACTCTGCTGGGACACAACTTGTTCTCCATCCAGCTCCTCCTTTTGCTGTGGTTGAGGAGGTGATGTGGATCCTGGTCGTATCAAAAGTGACTTGGTGAAGAGGAAAAAAAGATCTTGTAGCTCTCAGAAGTCGAGTGTGGAGGATCAGATCCTACAGTTCTGACTGGGCACTGCTTGCTGAACTAGCAGAAAAAAAACAGACAAACAGACAAAACCACAAGAAGCACATGCCTGCTGGCTCCCCTCAGAGACTGGAAACTAGCTAGGTCCCGTCTTGAGCTCTTTGTGACTACAGCTTGCCACGTTAGGAAAGAAGCTGGAAAACAACAAAACTCCATTGCTGGTTTTAGAGTCTGCATCTCTGAAAAGAATATATTCATATATGCCACTAACATTGGCACCCAGATTTTATTGATGTGTCTCAGTTACTTTGAGAAGTTTCTGCTCATTAGAGCGAGGCAAAAATGCAAAAGAACTGTAGTGACGTCTATTATTTTCTGTGAGTAAATCCCTGGTTGTCAGTTGCCCTGTCCTGTTCATATGCCTGTTTACAGATTGTTTTCATGTGACATGGGACAAACGTATTTCAGATGCATCCACTCTGCAGAAATGATCGAAGTGTCTGCTCACACACACACGTGACTAATTATTCTTAGTTTCTGAACACACAACTCAGCTTCCTCATTCCAAAACTTGGATGAGTTGAATATCACAGTGGAAATGATGCTATTTTGTCAGTCTGTGTTAAACTACAAGGCTGTTAGGTGGTCTTGGGCCTGCAATTCCCTATTTAAATGTACTTGCTGGAAGGCTGCAGGCTATGATGACTTTCGGCTTTTTTAAAAAGGAAATTTTATGTTCATGTGTATCACTGTTGGAGCTGACATCACAGATTAATTACCGACACTTGCTTTCTCTCTATAAATGGTGCTAAGTAGAACTATATTGAGATGCAGTGAGCTGGGGGCTTTTACTTACAGCAGATAGTGAGTGCCTTAAAAATTGTATTTTAACTTTCTCTAGAGTGTTTTACAAGGGAGTTATAAACCATTACTGGTGAAATGGTGTATGGAAGTGAAACCCTTTCAGATAATTATAAATGAAAAAGAAACATGTCCAAAGACCTGTCTTCTTAAAGGCCAGGATGAGGCCAGTCTCTTCCCTGGAAATCTTGTATCCTTTCTTTCTGTGCCTTCTATGGAATGGTACAGCAACCTTAAACCTAGAAGTGCTGTGTGAGGTATTAGCTCAAAAGTATAGCTGGATCTAATGCAGGAATGCTGAGCCCTTTTTGGAACAGAGATAGAATGCCTCACAAGTGCTGAGGGCCTGCACATCGAGCCAAAATTTAAATCTAACTTTAGAAAAGAAGTTGAATATTTGTGTCTGTGAAAACTGAAACCAAGTCTTCTTGCAGGCCTGTGAACTTGGTGGAGATTATACTGAAAAAAACATTGCCAATTACTGAGTTCGCTAAATGAGCGATTGCTACCATGTGGGGTTGGCAGGGATCTCTAGCAAAGCAGGGGCTCCACGGCCCGTTAATGTACTTCAGCTGGTACTGGGAGTCTTCTACCTAGAGCCCCACAGGAGGTAAGTTTCCTCAGAGGTGGAACTCAGCCAACATTCTCTGGAGCTGGACTTGACCCTTGAGTGAGATGCTGGAGGGAATGATTTATACACCTGGAGTATGAATGCCGTACAGTGTCTCATTTTGAATAGCTGATGTGCTTTTGCAGCAGACTTCTTAAATGAAAAGGCAGAAGGTAGCTAAAACAGGCTGTCTAGCCTTTTTACGAGCTGCTTTATTTTAGTGTTTTAAAGTTGGCTAAAGGAATGAGTAGAATATTAGCTGTGTTACATTGAGGAAGATGGTGTCTTGACTAAACAAAGAAAAGAGCTTAGATGCTTACTAGGTAAAGCTTATGAAGAGAACACTGCAAGTCTAGCCCCCAAATCATAATATGTTTGTTCTTTTATAAAGGCAGGCTCTTTCTTTAGGAGAAAAAAGTATTTGCATTGTCCACATATGCTTGGATAAAGGAGGTGCAGTAGCTCACAGAGAGTGTGGGATTTAAGTGCTGTAGTGCAGTGAACAGTGTGCTGGGAGCCAGTGGAACTGTGGTCTTGTGTTAGGTACGTTCCACCCCCAACCTCACAGCATATTTTTGTTATAATTCAGATTCCAGAGCATCTAAGTCGCCTGCTTTCTTTAACCACCAGCTCCAGGAAGGACAAGCAGAGTGTGCAAGTTCTTTCCTAAAATGAATGTTAAATAAATGCTAAAAGGAGAAAAAAGGAGAACAGTGACACATCTGAGAAATGTTTGTTAACTAGTGGTCTCTTATCTATCAAAACCGGTGTCTCAAACTAGAATTACAAGACCTTCTCACCCCCCACAATACCTAGTGAGGCACAACTTTTTTTCTCTTTGGTACCCATCTGTCAAGAGACGTTGGTTCATTTCATGACAGTGGCGAAATTACTTTTAGTTCAGGATATCTTTGGTGTGAGATGTCCTGATAGTTTGGCATATGACATGCAGGCTTCCCCATTGCGTCAACAATTCCTCAAGTTTTTCTGATGTGATAGGGTAAGCTTTGGAACTGAAAGGAATCACATAAATCTGACAAAATGGAAGCATGGTGAAATATGTGATAATGCTGCACAGGTATTTCCTCTCCTACCACTAGAAGGTTCATCAGCTAGGACAAGCTGTGATGCCATGGAAGGAAATAAGATTTCAAGAGCAAGTTTGTCATCTGTTACAAGCTTATTACTTCAGAATATGCCTACAGGCCCTGTCTTTCTAGATCCAGCTTCTGGCTATGTGTGTATGTATACACCTGTGGAAGTTATAACCTATGGATGGCAAAACCAAATGGGAATTTACGTATTGTTAGCAAATACATGTGTTTTAAAAAATGCTTGGAAATATATCTGAAATATAAGGATTTTGTCTTTTACTGTATAAAATGTGTTTTAAAGGACTTCTTTGAGTTTAGAAAGGAGAAACATTAAAGTTCTGCAACAAATTACCAGAGCGCAGTTTCCTTTCCTCTTTCTCTCTCTCTCTTAATCTAATTAAATAAATCTAAAGAAAATTCGGAGTAGTTTTTTTCTGTTACGGTTATGTTTGTGGCTTATTAACATAATTGCACCAAAACTGGGATTGCAGTTTCTTGTTTTGTAGTGGTGGTGTGGTTCACAGCCACCACCCCAGCTGGCCAGTTGTCAGCTCTTCCCTACCCATTGCTTGTGTGCTGGAGACCGCAGTGTGGGGGCACTTGCAGGGTACAAGGTGGAGTGCAAATAATGGAGGTGGGAAGCATTCATCTCTGTGCTTTTTTTTTTTTTTNTAATAGCTTCACAGAACACTACTTTTCTTGTTCAAACTCTGAATGAATTTCCAGACAATTTAATTTCAGCTAAGGGATCATAATATTGGCAGAAAGGGTTCACCAAACTATAGGCATGGGTCAGACTTAAAACACATTGCCACATTGTATGTAATGTAACATGGGGGTGACAGTGTCACTGACATTACAACAGAAAAAGCCTCAAAAGAAAGTTGTACTACACCTGCTTCACGTCCTGTATGACTGTTCTGTGTAAGGGTAATCAAGAAAAACGCGCGTGAGACGCATAGTGCACTGCATCCACAAAAAAAACCTGGTGATCGTTATATATAGTTCTTTACTGTAATTGTATCACTTTAAGCAGTTGAGAATATCCAGTTACTTTGCAGGGCTGAAACCGAAGTGCTGGAGAAAAGGTTTCCATTCTTGTGGCTCATGATGGCTCGCTTTCTACTTATAGCTTTATGGTGTTTCTTCAGCTGGATTTAGGCCACCTGATAGCGTACATCCTGGAACAGGCAGGAATTTCTGATCGGTTACCTGGAACTTAGGCCGTCAGTGCTCTCTGAGGAAGACTGGTGGAAAAATTTCATGAGATCACTTTGCTTCAGGTCTCAACTGAGTCAAGAACCTTCAAAGGAGACTTTCAGCAAAGTACTGAGATTGGTTTAAGTCAGCACTGTAGCTGAGAAGCAACAGGAAAATAAGTTAGTTTTAGTCTGAATCAAATTCATGATCTGGTTGACTGAGCAGCGACAGGAATGAATATACTGGCGTAGATTGATGACAATGAGCTGCAAAGGCTGGTGTGTAGGAGAGAATTTAGGACCACCTTTTCCAGCGGCTGTGTCAGTTTAAAATGATCACAAAACTACAGTGCCGTTGTATCATAAAATTCTAGCCTCAGCTTACGGTGAGAGAGGTAAAAGAGCATCCTAAAACTTTACCTCTGGGTTAAACTTCCTGAAGTTTGTGTAGCCAAGTGTTCACCTGGGAAAAGATTTAACCCTGCTTATGGGTACCTGTCAAACTACGCCGGCTTTTGTAGCTCTTGATTCAGAGCCACAAGCGAGGGGGAGATCAGATTGAAGGACTTTTTCCTAGGAACCGTATCAAAGGGTTCTGTATCAGTAGCGATGAGAACCAGGAGAAGCAATTTCATGCTTTCATGGCCCTCTGAACGAAACAAGAAAACAGACTTGGAAAACTGATAAACATTTCTAGAAGTACTGACTTGAGAGGAAACAATACCACACTTCAGCTTTTGTCGGCTGGAAAGTAGTAAGATTTCTTTGATTTTTACGCAAAAGTATTTTCGGCAAACAGTCTTTGATTGTTCAGCAGTTTTCACAGGAGCAGCTTCTAGATTAATTTTCCAGTTGAATTTGAATTTTTCTCTAACTTGTGATATCTGATTCCTATATGGACTTCTGCGAATACCTCTGCAACATCTTTCCATTGTGCCGTTGATCTCTTTCCTTGCCAGGCAAACTCTTCAGAGGATGTCATGTTAAATAGAGCTGTTAACACGAATACCATTACAGAAAAATCTTCTCTCTACTACCACCTCCAAACCCCTTTTTATATCTCATTAAGATACTGTTCACACTTGATCATCAGTCCTTGGTGATTCTATGAGAGAGCACCGAAGTCATTTCTGAGCTGAAAATAAGCTTCTCTTTAATTCATTGTTTTAGAAAATAAAAAAGTTTGTATGGCTTTCATTCTGATATGAACTGCTGCTTTCTTCTGAAAATTTAGTTTGGGCAAAGCTGGCATCGCTAGATTGGGCCAAAATAAAGGAGAAGTGAATAGTTTTCGTTTTCCTCAGGAGTAATTCAGCCCTCTTCCTAGAATAACTTAGATCATGGCATCCATGTCTCCAGAACAGATTAATATTTTAGAGTTCTAGGAACTAGCCTTGCAGTTAAATTAGCTTGGGTTCTATGAAATATTAGATAAATAAAGGCTGTCATTTCCAATTTAAGTGAAATCCCTAATAGCGTTTGTGTTAATGGATTAGGCCAGCAAAGGAGACTGTGTTTAAAATGGCTTCATGGCTTATTGCTGTTACAGTTTATAATTTTGAGTATGTGAAATTTGACTGTTTTAACAAGGTTAAAATAGTGGTCTTTAATGTGTTGAATAAATTGGCTTTAGAATTAAATTTAAAGAGCAATTTTTCTGTAAATCTAAGTATTCATAGCTCAGGCTCTTGTTCAGATGTAATCATTTTTAGATGATTGCTCACTATGTTTTTGTTTGAAAATAAGTGGTTATTTCAGGTATTTCATGTAGAGTTATAGATTTTTTTTTTGTAAACTTTCAGAGACAACTTACCAGTGATTTCTTTAAGCTTCTTTTTCAGTTGTCAGAAATTCCAGCAGGTTTAAATGAAGCTTAAACATATGTTTCTGATTCAGATTTCCCTACAGAAAGCTTACAGATTCAAGTAGACCAATAATATGACTGCAAAAATTTTTAATTTAGAATGTATGCTTTATTGCTGCCTTGAAAACAAAAAATAGAAAGCAAACAAAAACCAACAAAAAAAAAAAGCAACAGTGTTCTGCCACATATGAACCAATGCTCTGTTGGGATTATGCCTTTTTGTTATGTTGACAGAAGTTACAACTGGGTTGAATGCTGTTGTGCATGCATGTGATTTTTTAACAGTTGTTTTTTTTTTAATTCTGGTTTGTATAAATGAGTTCTAGTCTTTAATATTCTACAGTATTTGCGTTTTTCTCCAATTCTCCCTTCCTTTTAACATTTTTGTTTATCTGGGCTGCAAGTGTTACGAACCAGAAGTGCCACACGCAGTCTAGAAGTGGGCTCTGTCTGCTACTGCTGGGAGAAACGGCTTTGGGTTTGTCTTAATTGGTTGTTACAACCCTGCGTCCTGTCGCTGGCCCCCAGCCTGCCCCTCTGCTTCCCTTGTTGATAGAGGCTGACTGCATGGGACATGTACGTAAAACAGAAGGAAAGGCCTCAAGGGAGCACTTTGGCTAGAATGGTTATTTCTTGACCAGTTGCTCATGGATCTCTCGTTGTCTGTAAATGGATGATCTAAAGAAAAAATTGATATATTCGTAAGCAAACAAAAAGGAAAGAAATGGGAGTAGTAAATAGTACATTTAACTTAATTTGTGTTTCATTTCATTGGAGTTACCGTGGTAACACTGAAAAAGGAGACGTCTTTTCTTCAGTAAAGTTGACCAGAACTGCTGCCACCATCTACTTCAATGCAAGTCAAAGCGTAGCTGTTACTCTTGACATCCTTTTGACTTTTTTAAAGAATTCTACTTGGCTACTTCAGTTGCTAACTTGTTTTTTTGAACTCAAAAACTTGCTGCAAATTATTTCACATATGAAGCTTATTATTTTAAAGTCTTTCCTTTGTCTTATGTATATATAGGTTTTAAATGTGCCTGCAGTCCCAGTTTCATCAGCAGGAGTATTACATGCTGAATATTTATATGATGTGCTATTTCCATGGACTTTAGGGCATCTGTACAGTTGGAAAGATACTTGGTTTTGGTAAGGAGAGGGTAAAAATGACACAGGACTATTCAAATCTTTTTGGAGGAAAGGGAAATGAGGAGAAAAGTGAGGAAAGAACAAGATGTGTATTTTTAATTTTTTATTGTAAAAAGTATATATTCTTCCCCTTTCCCAGACTAGTTAACTGAAGTTGGAGATGCATATTGTTTTCATAATGGCTTTTAGCTAAATTTCATGGTTGCTGCAGGCCCCTTAAATCAACTTCCAGCGGTCAACGTTTCAGAATTAAAAAGTATGTTTACAGAACGTGAAATTTCCCTGAAGTGTATTAAATAAGCAACTTGTGCCTAAAAATAAAGCTGAAATACAGATTCAGTAAAATATCTATGCTTTAGGTTCTGGTCACCATTTACCATCAATTAGTTTGAGCATGTTTGCATTTAACTTTTTCCCCTTTTAAGGAGCAAATCGTGCCGTAGTTTTCCTCCTTAGCAGAATTTACCAGCTGCACCTTTAACCGTTTGGTCTCCTGTAAGCAGAACAAAGTTCTGGAAATATCTGGCTGATGTAACAGAGCTTCATAGGGAGAACATTAGTTGTTCCTAGATTAGATTCGTAAAATGGAAGCAGGTTCAAGATCACTGTCATGTTAACACCACCTTCCCGAGAAGAAGAAATGTATCTATTCCTCAGTGTCTGTGGGAGGTTCTTACGCGTGCTTATGTTTTGAAAAGTCTGTCTGAAAATGCAGTAATCTCTCCGAAACTAAAATGGCATTGTCCAAGGAGACAGGTGACAGAGGATGATCTGGTCTGGTGGTAATTTAATGTGAAAAATACGAACAGATCTACACTGCAAATAAAGAGATGCTTGACGTGCTGGTAATAAGAACACAGGGATAGGAATATGTTTTTATGCTATTCCCAGAGAAAAGAGGAGCTCACTGTCAGTTACCCAAGAGTGTGGTTTCCCTAACGTGAAGTGATACTCTGTTGCCTTTGGTTTCTTTGTAGGTTGTTGTTGGGATTTTATTTTGGTTTGGTTTTGAACAGGTCATTAATTAATTGTCTTATATCCATTTGGAAATGTAGATTTTTGTTTGTATGAGGCAGAACAAATTGATATGGTGAATCCATTTGCTGTGAGATGACATTGTTTAGCCAGAATGAAACAAACTTTGCTGACAGCTGTATCTTTGGACACTATTGTCAGTATAGTCTTTGCCTTACGATTTTAAATCCTGACTGATGGATGGGTCTCAGGCTTGGAGGCGGTTTTTAAGACTGTCCTGAGGCAGGCTGCTTGTTGATATCTGGAGAGGTTCCTGAGCTCGAGTGGCCAAAGCATTGAGCACTTCCTCCCTCCAAAGATACTGAGATCTTGCCTGCTTTCAGAGGGAGATTGAAGACTATCATCCTGCTTGGAATTCTCTTTATTGAACATCTCAAAGTGGCTTTTGTGTTATGAGTGTAAATCTGACCCATGCGTAGCCGCAGAGAAGTATCTTGTCCCGCTACGTCCTCAAGAAGCTAAAATGACGTGGTCTGTAGTGATAAATGATGAAAAGTCTCTTAGGGAAAAGAATCTAGGCATGAAGGATGGTGTTGTGTCACTATCTGTGTTTGCAAATCGGAGTCTGCAAGTCTGCCAACTGTGATGCACATTGTGGGCTTGTTATTGACTGTCCAGAAGGGGTGTGTTCAGTCACGGGAGAACACAGGTTCATTCTGCATGCTGTCTTGGTTCATAGCTTATTCTAAATGTGGGTATGTGCTGATAGCTAGACTAACAATAATGACTAATAATTTCCAGTTGGCAACTGACACTAATACCTAAGCAATGCGACAGTTCAGAAATTAATAATAAGGACGTGTATCTGTATCAAAACTTACCTGAAATGAGAATTACCTGAAAGAAGAGCCATGATAAGACGTGTAGGGTTAGTCCATGAAATGCAGTCACAACAAAAACTTGTTGAATTTTATTTATTATGCAGCTCTTACCAGGCAGCCTAAATATTGTCAGGATGGACCATGAGGTGCGTGTTCTAAATCCCAAAGCCTTACTCAAGTGTTTAAGCCAACAGATTGCAGAGAGGCTCAGGTAGTCTCCTGCGTGTGTGTGTGTGTGTGTGTGTGTGTATAGGCGTGTGTATATATCTGTTGTCCCACTGTCCCCCCTGACCTTTTTAGATATGTTGGTTCTGGTACTGTTTATTTTAACTCTGTTCTCTTTTCTGCTTGCCAGTGTCTGCTAACACATGCCTGGCATTAAACCCCTTCAGAATGAAAAAGGAGGAGTTCACTTTTATCCTGCAGCATTGATGAAAGGTGGTTCTACTTCAGCTGTTGGAAATGTTAACGAATGGCTTAAACCCAGCTGAATATAGACTGTGGTACAGACTGCTCACAGCTGCTTTGCTCCTCTCTTTTGGGGACAGGGTTTTTGACCCTCTGGAGTTTCCCACTTCTCTCCATTTTTCTTTATCTTTTTTCTGTTGACTGCCACCCACATGGTTGTTCCTTCGGGTTGTTTCTCTAGCCAGGAAAGACTGGGCATAATTCCCTTGAGATGCCTTCTTAGGGTCTTACTGGAGAGATGTGTTAGAAACCATTCAAGGAGCTTTCCTATCCCACAGGCTAAAATCACACTGGGAAAAGAGTCATGGACCTGCAAGACGGCCAACCTAATAATATGGCAATCATCTTGTTTTATCAGTGCCAACCTACTATGTCTGCTTACTGCTCACGTAGTGATTTAGCTCATCACAAGAACTAGTTTCCATTTTTCTCAGTTCTGTAGCAATTGAATAAATTTTGTTTTCTCTTAGTGAACTAAATATAGAAGCAAGATGTCTGAGTTCTGTGTTGTCCTGTCAGAGGACATGCTGTCTGTATGGCGCTTATATAGTTGTTTTTCACAGATGCGCCTGAAATATAAGTTGACTACATGAATCACACTGATGTGTAGAATTTAATTGCATTGTTTACTTTAATCTTCTTCAAAGAGCCAAGAGCTTTTGAGTGTTGTGTTTGGAAATGTTTGTTAGGTCGTTTTGCATACACTGCAGCAGCATTATCCCCCTTCCCCCCAACCTCCAAAAAAAAAAAAAAGAGCACACCTTATCACCTTATCATGCTTTTGTGTGTAATTCAGTTCATTAAGGCATGATATTGATTTTGTTTTTGCCCACAACAGATTTTGGCTGAGCTTTGTAATGCCTCTGTAAGAGATTTGTCATTGAAGTCTAAAGACTAATCAGGGGCTTTTAGTTGTGTGTGTCTGTTCTAGGGGACCTTTTAGTGTTTCACATGGAAAGCACAGCAGATTTTAGTGTCACATTTGTCCTTTGACCTAAGTTGAGATCCATTTATTGGTTATAGAAAGAAGATGAAAAAACTCTTACGTTGGGAAAAAAAGAATAAAGAAAAAAGCCTGTTCCTTCAAGGTGTGTTGAAGAGAAGTTTTGCATAATAAGGGTGGGAAGTTATTTCGTAAGATAATCCACCCATTATCTAGGAATGGGGTTAAAAGTGCAGAGTACCTTTTTTCTGCTCTATTTCCTTCTCCTAGTGCTTGCGCAGTCAACTATTGAATTGGTTCAAGAGGCTGACTGTCTGGAAGCCCTGCCCCAAAGTACTCTGGTTCAGAGCACCTCGCTGGGCAGCTTCATTACACAGTTCGACATACAAGTAATAACAGTGCAAGAAAGGGAATGGTCAGGCAGCTGCCTAAACTGAATTGGAATTGTAACTCTTGGGTACGCATTTCTTTGGATATACCTAATGCCATACATTCTGTGCGAGACGGTCCTTAGTACTTGAACCTTGCAGAGTACTCCTTACTGCACTGTGAGCTTTCTGTGAAGAACATCATCTTTGCACAAAAATCCGAATGCTCCGTAACAGCTTTCCTTTGGCTGCAGTTGGCAGGCTGCACCCAATCTTAGACCTGAAATGATGAGATGATGGGGTATTTTATGAGCTGGGCAGATTTAGTGGAATGAGCTGTGCTTCTGACCATGTTGTGAGGCCTGCTTGTTGGGCTTTTCCTGTGTCCTCGTGGTTTAAGTTAATGCTCCAGAGTACAGGTGAATCTCTGAGAAGATGGATGACAGCAAGATAGGACAGGGGTAATGGCTATAAACTGGAAGAGGGTAGATTTAGACTAGATATTTGGGAGAAATTCTTCCCTGTGAGGATGGTGAGACACTGGAACAGGTTGTCCAGAGAAGTGGGGGATGCCCCCTCCCTGGAAGTGTTCAAGGCCAGGCTGAATGGGGCTGTGGGCAGCCTGGTCTAGTAGGAGGTGTCCGTGCCCATAGCAGGGGGCTTGGAACAAGATGATGTCTAAGGTCCCTTCCAACCCAAACCATTCTATGATTCTATGAAAATCCAAAAGACGATGTGCCTGTTCCTTTGTCGAACTGCTTTCTGTGTGCAAGCTTTGCCCTGGCTGCTGCTGCCAGACAGTCTAATTAGCACTTAATTAGCACTTCTGCCCACTGTCATGGATTAGCTACCACCAAGAAGGCTCCGCAGCCCATCACACCACCCCTCCCAAGTCAGAGCTGCCCTTCTGCATCCAAGGGAAGCCTGCTGGGGTCCACACACATTCTGCCAATGGGATGGGGAGTGGGAGCATTCAGGCAGAGAGGAAATGCTTGTTCCATCTCCTTCTTAGCCAAAATGTAAGCCATTAAACATTTTTTTGTTTTCTGATTCCACATTTTTGATCTCTATTCCTTCTGTGCTTGACCAGGGGGGCTAGGTTGCCTAGCAGGCTTTCACTTAGTAATTTCAGTGGTGAGTGTGTTAGCTGACAACATGCACAGGTGTGCACGGATATTTTTTTCTTAAAAAAAAAGTAGTAGTTTCTGCATCCTCAGATCCAATCTGAGCCTGGTGTATTTGGTCAACAGGTCTAGTGCTTGAACTGCACTGTCATTGCCCATACCTGTAAAAGTAGTTTGAAGTGTGCTGGTTTGGTCATCATCCTGCTGCTGCGCTGTTGTGTTTGTGAAGGAAATGCCTTATTTACAGAACCATGCACCAGATTGGCTCTGGCACCTGAGTATGCGTGATGAACTTTTGAACCTGCAGTACTGCCTGTGGGATTGATACTGTTTTAAATAAGTGAGCATTTGGGGTTTGCCTGGACATGATGTAATGAGATAATTGCAAAACCATTTGGCTCTTAACCGCAGACATAACCTTGTTTTTTTTAAATGTACTTTATTTAGCTCCATGAAATAAGAAGGCATTAATCTTAAGTCTCTGCTACTTCATCACGTAATAGATTGGAAGACTCAGAACTCCCTCGAAACTTAGTTTTGAGGAATGTCTGTGTTATTTTTAAGTGTCTCCAGCAGGAGGCTTTTTGTCTGGAAGGAGTCCCTGGATCTACCCCCTCCTCACAGTTTATGTGTCTTGGAAATTTCTCTTTCCTTGCAAACAGTGCTTAGGCACAACTCCAATTTTTAGTTAATTAAAAAGATTTAAAGAAGGAAAATTGTGCACTTTCTTTTTTCAAGAATAAAAAGATTGGAAAGAGGTGTTCTGATTCTTGAAGCAGCTTTCTGCTGTTGATTCTTTGCTGGTCCAGAGATTTCTGTGTCAGGGATTTCTAGCATTGCAAAGTTTGAGTATTTTCTTGCTTTGCCCTCATATTTGCTATCTCACCTAATATGTTTATATTGCAGCATGTGTTCAAATTCACATAAATTGCAAGTCTTAAAATTCTTATGAAATTTTTTTAGTGCATATTTGAAGACTTCTACACTATAGCAATGGAAGATGGACTGTTGTAGCAATGATTTTTTGGGGTGTTTGTGTTAAATACAGGGTGCAGCAGCTGACTGCTTACCTCTGCTGTTGCACTGGTGGTGGCTGGGAGATCTAGGGTGTCCTCTGTGTGCTACCATTTAGCATTTTTTTCAGATAAAATTCATCTAGTAGAGTTGGTGACACCGTATTGCATACATTTCTCTGAAGTAGAAATATTGTACCCAAATTAACCATATAATCAAAGAGGTGCACGTTGCTCTCACGAATGTGTGAAGTATTGCAAGGCTACTGTAATAGGAACAGCAGGTTTCAAACTGGAGGTTTCTGTTGTTATTATTATTTGGATACCTACCACAGGTGTGTACACACGTCAAAAATCAAGTGCCGATTTAGTAAGATATGATTGTCATTAGTCACAAAAAATAAACTGTGGTAAAACTGATTGTTGATTTTGACTGTCCACTAGATTGTTAGACACGTAATCGATTAATATTACATTGCCTTTACATTGTGGATGTTTCTAATAAGAAATAAATATTCCTTAGACACTGAGCTGATTACAAGTCAGGGGAATACAGTGTTGAAGTGACCATGCTTGTCTTTAAATCACAAGAAAATAGAAGTGTTGTACAGTGAAGACAACTCAATTATGTACAGAGTACAAGTGTAATATCTTGATTCTGAAAAAGAAATAATGGTCAAAAAATAGTAAAGAGAAGATAGTTTAAATTTCTACCCCAACCACAGGCAGTGCATAGCCTAGTTTAAAGCGTGTCCACCTGTGAAGCATTTCTAGCAGAAGACGAAAGTTTGAGTCACATTGGAAAAGAAAAGTTACAGTCTTTAGAATAAATATGATACTGAACTTGATGCTGTCCACAGTGAAAATTTTTCAAATAGCGCTTACTTCTTCCTTTTTTCTCATGTGTCCCACAGGTCATAAATGTTGATGGAACAATGAGGAAAACCCTCTTGGAAGATAAACTTCCGCATATATTTGGGTTTACGCTGCTGGGAGATTACATCTACTGGACTGACTGGCAGAGGCGAAGCATTGAAAGAGTTCACAAGATAAGGGCTAGCAGAGACATTATTATTGATCAGCTGCCAGATTTAATGGGCCTTAAAGCAACAAGCGTTACCAAAGTTTTTGGTAAGCACGAGCAATCATCTAGTGGGTCTAGAGTAGTTTCTAGAAGCTCTTGCTTTCATTAAGCAGCTGTTCATCACTTATAATGAGATTATAACTATGATCTTGTGTGTTTTTAAACATTTTAATTAAAAGTTGCACCTATTTTTGTAAAGTTGGGAAAATGCAGTATTGCAAAAGAAGTTTGGGCTTTCATTTTTTAGTGATGTTCAGCTAAAGTCTTCTGCAGCTTCTGCAATGCTCTGAATTTTTGTGAGAAGAATTTTATGCCTGGCTCCGCTCTATAGAAGTTCTGGCATCACTACTTCTGGTGCTTGCAGAATTGCACCATTTTCTGTTGTCTTTTTCTTCCAGTATGAAGTCTCGGTGTTCTTCCATTGGCAGAATGCTTTTTATTACGTGAGGTGGTATAGGCAGAATTAGTGGCCATTACAGACTTCCCTGAATGCAGATAGCACTCTAAATTACAACACATCTCAGCAGTTAAATCCTGCCCTGAGTATGGGATTAGCAAGCAGACTGACCTGTAGAAAACTCTCACAAGCAGGTGGAACTCTTTGGTAGTCCACTGAATTTGCTGAAAAATGCAGTGTAAAAAGGCCACTGGTTTTGAGCCTCCACTAGCATAGCGCAGAGGAGTTATGTCACAGGACTTGCCAAGCATTTTGGACTCCTTCTGCCTTCAGTAGCAGCACGCAAAAAGCACATGTTCACCACAGATCTGTCTACTACCCATAGCACTGGAGTCTTGGCATAGCAGTAAATGGATTCATTGGTCAGCTATTAAAACTACCAGTTGTACCTGCAACACATAGAGTATATTGCCCTGCCAGTACTTAGGTTTCCAGCCTTTCTGGAAGTTTTACTTGAAGGGACAGTCAAGTCTTCAAATTGCAATTTGATATAAGTTGACATCAGTCTGTATGTATTAAAAATGGAAAATTAGAAGCTGGATGAGACTGATCTTGGAGATTTTTTGTGGTCACAATCTTTAGCTGAATTCCTTGTTCCAGCTGATGCAGAAAGGCACTCATTTGTCTTTTGATCCTTGCTTTCCCTCACCACCTGGTCATGGCCATTCACACAAACAAAGTGAGAGATTGTAGTGATTAAACAGCTGGGAAAGAACTGCAGTTATCCACTTCTTTTCTCATTATTTCCTATCATTGAACTCAAACGCATTTTTAAAGCTGATCATTTCAAAGAGATGCAAAGATGGAGTACTGGGCCAAAAATAGCCAGGCTGAGTATGTGTACTTACTTGCCTTCAGTGAAGGAACAACTAGTCTTTGGGGAAACTGGAAGGATATGTTTGTAGCAGTTCTTCATGTAAAGGAGGGATAGAACCAGCCTCCTAATCCCTGGCTGGAGCAAGAGAAACAATTTTGAATGACTCTGACAACCTGTAGGGTTAACTTATTTTGAAAATTTAGTTACACTATATTTCAACTCAGCTTTATCCCTCTTCTTCTCCCTCATCTCCATAATATGCAAATATCTGTTTTGTTTTGTTTTTAAGGAACTAATCCATGTGCAGAGAACAACGGAGGCTGCAGCCATCTGTGTTTCTTTACACCCCAGGAGACCAGGTGTGCCTGTCCCATTGGCCTTGAGCTGTTGAGTGACATGAAGACTTGCATCATTCCTGAAGCCTTCTTAGTTTTCACAAGCAGAGCAGCAATTCATAGGATTTCCCTTGAAACCAATAATAATGATGTTGCTATTCCTCTTACTGGAGTCAAGGAGGCATCTGCTCTGGATTTTGATGTTTCTGATAACAGAATCTATTGGACTGATGTTAGTTTGAAGGTATTACTGACATGTGAATTCCCTGAATATAAAGCCACAGAGCAGTTTCTTTGATCTAACAAAGGTCTCTGTTACATGATCTATCCTGCAGTTGCTAATGTTGTCATTGAATTGCATCCAAGGAGGCTCTTGGAGATGAAGACAGTTGCATTGTTGAATGCACAGTTGGGTGACAGGCATGTTCTCGTTTCAAATAAAAATCCAAAGTGGTGTCTGCTCATACTGAATGCTGAAGTCTTGGATGCTGCATATGCTGCATCCGTATATGTACCTATTGTGGAAGTGCTGTTTTCATGTCACGTAGCAAGCTTGGCAGCCCCCTGAGCTTTCTACCCCCTTCCAGTTTTGACTTGGAAGACAATCCTGTTCAATATTCACATTTGGCATGTGAACTTTGTGTTGGTTGCCGTTAGCCCCTGGCTCCAGCTTGGCACAGAATAGGCCAGAGAACTTGTCTAGTCCTCTCCATGTCATGTTATTTGCTCCCTGCCCACCCCCATCTCTATGTCCTTGTGTTCCACAGCATGCTATCCAGGTGCATGCTAAAGTGAATGTTGTGTTGTTCATTGGTGTTACTTAACTTTTTGAAGTGAATTAAGTAATGGTAGAAAATGGCACGTTCACTTCACTGGAACTGAATTCCTCTGTTTAGCCTCTTAATAAGTTTTCCAAGAGCAGCTGAAGTTTTCTTGCCAATGTACCTAAACCATAATAGGAAAAAGCTCAGTTGTAGTGACTGCAGGGCTGGTTTACATAGCCTCTCTGAGAAGACTGATGAGGGTTGTGCTTCAGCACTAACACTGCAGCTTGTGGTGTGGATACCTTTACTCTAGGAACAGTGCCAATGTAACAAATTAGTGTGCTGCAGACAGGGTTACTAAATAAATCTCAGGCAAGCATGTGGAAAGCTGAGGCTATGATTGTCTTAACCATTTGTAGTGGAAAATGCATTACTTCAGCTGCATCAGTCAGATCCCAGTCTGACTCTGTGCAGAACTGTGCAACGTTTTACTCGTTTGTGGCCTCCTGAATTATCCAGCATACTGTACTTTGACATATGTATCAGCATACATTGCAGCATACCTGAGTTTTCATTCCCACTGTCCCTCCACCTTCTGTAGCTTGATAGCAGGTAGTGCAACTTCAGAGGCCTCCTCGTGTTTCTGTAGACTGTTCTCCTTGATGACCTCTACTTCCCTGGTTTCCTGCTGCCTATGGTTATATGAGGAGTCATTTTCAAAAGGGGATTATACTTTTTCTGAGGTGTGGGTTATACCTGTAAAAATATAGATTTTCATATTTGCCTTTAAAAATACAAAATATCCTGGTATGTTCATTTATCAAATGATTAATAAATTAATATCTGAAATTTTAGCAGGCAGTTAGGAATAAATGTAGAATGATTGTTTAGTATTAAGGTGGTAACAAGAGTAGATAGTACTAGTAGGTACATTGGTCCTGAGTATTCCCAGTGGTTTATCTGGGGGTTGTTTCATCACTCGTTGTTAGGAGTGGCTTATTTATATGTATGCAGTCCTTGCCCTGTGACTTGTATGTAACTAAAATACAGATGGGATCAGCACGTGTGCTCTAGATGACCGATCATGAGAAAAAATTAATTCAGATTTTGCTGAACTGTGATGTGTTCCTTAGTTTTAAAATATTACAGATAAGTAAATACTTATATATTAAATGTGCAAACAGAAGGGAGGAAGAAGGGTCAAGGAAGAATGTGCAGATACGTTGTGCTTTCTGAAAGTCATGTCCTTTTAAGGCACTTTGGAATTGTCCATCAGAAACTTAACTTTTCTGAAAATTCAAGTCTTTTTATCCTGGGAATTGCTACATCTCTTTTTGACAGCAGACATTTATTTTAAAAAAGTAACACTGACTGATTGTTGTTATTTTTACTAATCTCTTTTTGTAACCTAAACTTCATAATTATTTTAAATTGTTGTGGAGTATCCATAAACGTTGAAATATTTTTGCACAATTGTTTTCCAGACCATAAGCCGGGCTTTCATGAATGGGAGCTCTGTTGAACACGTGATTGAATTTGGGCTGGATTATCCTGAGGGAATGGCTGTAGACTGGATGGGAAAGAACCTCTACTGGGCAGATACTGGAACTAATCGAATTGAGGTAGCCCGCCTGGATGGACAGTATCGGCAGGTCCTTGTGTGGAAGGATTTGGACAACCCAAGGTCTTTGGCTCTTGATCCTACCAAAGGGTAAGGGACCATGTTGTTTTTCTAAGCTTCGTTTGCTTCTACTTCTACATGAGAAGATACTTTTATAGTTTATGTAGTTGCGTTTCTTCAGGATCTTCAAAAACACAATAAAGGCTTTGTAAGCTCCAGAACCCTATTGGGGTCACAATGAAAATCTAAGAATTGTCAATCATGTTTTCCTTCTTTGTTTAAAAAAGAAACTGCTCTAATGTATGCTAATTAACTGCCAATAACCACATGATTATTCCAGTAATTTTTTAAAGCAAATTCAGAAAACAGAGCTGAACGCAATCTCACTGAGTTGTATCATTTTGTTCCACTTCTCATTGCAGGTACATGTACTGGACTGAATGGGGAGGTAAACCTAGGATCGTTCGAGCTTATATGGATGGAACAAACAGCATCACTTTGGTGGACAAAGTGGGTCGTGCCAATGACCTCACTATTGATTATGCAGACCAACGGCTATATTGGACTGACTTAGACACCAGCATGATTGAATCATCAAATATGCTAGGTACTAGATTGCATCAGAGAATTACTCCTTCCAGTACAGAAATATGCACTGGCCATAGTAAAGCAATTAAATAAATTTTTAGAATGTTTTAATTGTATCCTTCAAATTATTGTTTCCAGACTAACCCTGATTTATGTTTTGGTAGCTGATTCCTTAATGAATTGTTACATCACTTTTTCTCTAAGATGTTGAGTTTGTTAAATTTATTAGACTTAGAACTAATGTTACTAATTGGTGGTAAGTAAGTAATATGAAAAATTGAAATAGTATGATTAATATTAAATTTGCACGTATATTTTCTTTGTGAGAGTAACAGAGTTAAATACTTAATACGATTTGTAGGTTCACCATGAACTAACCCTGACTTTTCAGTCTAGACACAAATATTCTGTTGAAGTATTATCTAGGTGTCTGTTTACTGGTATTTCATTTATTCTTGCACATGGTGTACTAAGGCTTAGTAAACTTTCATGTTGAAATAAGCATAAAAACTGCTTGAATGAAAGGAGATAGTTTTGTTTTTTGCAGCTGACATAGAGCTTTATATTTTTAATTGTTTTATAAATATTAAATAGTCTTCAAGGTGTTAGCTGAGGCAGATATAAGCTCCTGTGTGAGAAAATTGAGGTTATGTAAGTTTCCAAACGCTACTCTGTGAATTCATGATAGGATCAGGGGTGGAATCCAGAAGCTCATGACTTGACATCATGTGCTCCATTTCCAAGGAGAGGCTTTTGTTAGATGGGAATTGACACCTCTGATATGCCAATATAAAAACCAAGGTTTATGTGGCAAAACATACAGCATTTAGAAAACTCTTATAGGATTGTTGCAGCAATGTTCTGGTTGATGGCACACACAATTTCCCTGCAACTCACTTATTTTTATTTGTAAATCTTCTGTGAAAAGCTACCATTAGAATAAGATTTTTTTTAAGGTGTTATTATGTGCCCATATCTTCAGAGTTATGTGCTTTTATTTGAAGATCTTACGCTTTGGTAAAGTGAGAGTGAGAGAGAGAGAAGAAAGAAACCTGGAAAAAAACCTGCTAATGGGGAAAAGGCTTTCTCACACGTTTTGAATGAACCTACTAGAAACTAGAATTGAATTGAATGAACTTAACAGAAACTAGATTCAACTGGAGTTGTATCAGCATTTTTACTTAACCTTTGTTAGGTGATTTTGCATCACATATATACATGGCTTTGGGATAAGTTCTGCTAGATTAATGTTAAATTGCATTGCTTCTTGATCTAGACTTGTTTTTCCATCCAATGCACGATCTGTCAAAGTTCTCACTATACTTCTGCATTATACTTGGAGAAACAGAATAGCCAGAGGCAAACTTGGACTAGAAGCTGATTGTGGTATCGAGGAGAAACATAATATTCAAATCATCTGTGGTAAATTAAACTAGTTTTAAAGCTGTAACTATGGTTAACATTAATTTGTGGTGAGAAAATAGGAGAGGAGGAATTCTGAAGCTAGCAATGCTGTGCGCTTGTCTTTTTAGTTAGCAGATGGTAAAGACCCAAGTGGGCTTCTAGCAGGTGGGCTCGTTGTTTGAGGCAGTGTTACTAGACTAGAACTGAACTTGACCTGCATTATGCACTGCTGGTCTCCTTGCCAGGACGGATCTCAGTGTGAGCTGCTGATAGAAGCATCTACCCAACTAGCAATGAATAGTGCACTCTTAAGTAGATGAATGAATGTTGTCCCAAGTTACTCTTACGCATTATAAATGTTACCCAGCAGATCAAAATCACTCTCTCGGGAGATTTTTCTTCACCTACCAGCTCAGAAAATTCTGCTTCAGTTTACCTGCTTCCCTCAAAAGAGCCTGTCCCCTGAATTCATCGTTGTAGACCAGAATTGCTGTACCTGGGAGTGTGCAGGCTATCTGTGCCCCTGACTTGGACACTTCAGTTGCCTAGAAGTAGTTGGGAAGTTTGTCTCTATGCTTGATTCTAGCAGTTTATTGGTCTAGTTTCTGTTTTTTTCATTACTTCTCCAGTCTCGGCTGGATGAGAGAAGGTCTGAGGGAGAGTGGGGCAGGGGAAGAAAAATGTAGTGTTCTGTAGAATATAGCATTGGGTATTTGTTAAGAGGAAGGGGAGATATGGTGCTGATGAAGGCTACATCTTTACTCCATGTAAAGTGGCAGAGATTCATAGAAGTTTGTGCCTGAAAATATGTAGAAGAGTGATTTATATTAAGACTTTACCTTTGTAGTGGATTTCTGGTAGAGGCCATCTGATGCTCTGGAGGTGTTAAATCTGTTTTGAATGTTGCTAACTGACCCACAAAGTGTGAGAGTATTGGGATTTCTGCCAAACAAATGGTTTTAAAAGCCCTTGAGGTTTGTGTATGTTGAATTGCACTGCAAATCATTTATTTCTTGAGTGAAATGCCATAATTTCTCGTAGTTGGTTCTCTGTGAATCTCAGGTTTGCTGTTTATCACTGTTGTGTATATTGATTTTTGTTGTTGTTGATCTAAGTGATTTTTGGAGCTGGACAGCATTCTTGAATATGTTTTTCAGAATCTATTTAGGGTGTTAAGCATAATAGAGCAGTACTTATTGAAATTACAATACATTGTAACGATTTCAAATTGCTCTTTAGGCAAGAGGTTATCAGGATAAGGTTTTTGAATGCAAATGTTTGAGTTACTTCTTCATCAAGTGCTGCTTAATAATGGATCCCATGATAGTGACTGAGGAAATTGAATTTTAGTTTAAAAAAGGAAGACAAAGCTTTTTCTTAATGTCCATAATATTCTTCATTTCATGGCCTGGGAATTGTGTCTTAGTTGTTTTTCCTTATTTTTGCAGGACAAGAACGAGAAATCATAGCAGATGATCTACCTCATCCATTTGGATTAACCCAATACAGTGACTACATCTATTGGACAGACTGGAATCTTCACAGTATAGAAAGAGCAGACAAGATTAGTGGGAAGAACAGGACACTTATTCAGGGCCATCTGGATTTTGTGATGGATATATTGGTCTTCCATTCTTCACGTCAGGACGGCTTGAATGACTGTGTGCAAAATAATGGCCATTGTGGTCACTTATGCCTTGCCATACCGAACGGATTTAGATGTGGCTGTGCTGCTCACTATACCTTGGATCCCAACAGCAGGAACTGCAGTTGTAAGCTTTTTTGTTTGCTATGATATTCTTCATTGCTTGTGGCTGCCAGGTGCTTGTGATCCCTTTCAGTATAGAACGATGTGGTTTAGCCCCGATAGGCAGCTCAGCAGCACCCAGCTGCTCACTCACTGCCCCCCAGTGGGACAGGGAAGAGAATCAATCAGAAGGGTGCAAGTGAGAAAATTCTAGTTAAATGGGAAGGCAGACACTGTAACTCTACATGTTACTACCTTCTTCCTCCTTTCCCTCAGTTTTGTTGGTAAGCATGACATCATATAGGGATGGAACGTCCGCTTGGGTCAGCTGTCCTAGCAGTGTCACCTCCCAGCTTCTTGTGCCACCCCACCCAACAGGTTGGTGGGGCAGTGTGAGAAGCACAAAAGCCCTTGAGGCTGTGTAAGCGCTGCTCAGCAATGACTACGACATAGGTGTGTTATCAACACTGTTTTGATCACAAATCCAAAACATAGCACTGTACAAGGTGCTATGAAGGGAATTACCTCAGCCAAAACCAGTACAATCTCCACCCCCTTCTTCCATACACTTCGTCATGCTCAGATCCTGTGCTATCCATTACATCCTCATTAACCACAACCTCCCTTCTCACCCTTTGATTTCATACGCAGATATTTTTCCTTGAGTTTGTGGGCTATTTGGTGAGTTCATTTAGTCCATAACTTGGGTTCTCTCACTCAGGACAGAAGTGATGTGTTGAGCTGATTTGACACTCATTAACTCCACACATCTGAGGTCCGTGCTACATTAGCATTGCTTCTTGCGAGGATTGTCCTCTATCGATTTGAGTGGTTCCTGCTACAGTACTTCCTGTACCATGCAACTCAAATCATAACCATTTAAAGGTGTCACCATTACAGTCTTCATCCCTGGTCTGTTTGGGTCAGGCCACAGGGCTTAACTTTGCAATGAACTCCTGCCCTTGCACCTGTCCTGGCATGGGGTTATGCATGAGTAGGGACCTGTTTCCACACAGCCTCACCCAAGGGCCACAGTCCTGTCATAGGCCTTTTTGCTGCATCATGGTCTTATCCACAGCCACAGAGACTTTGAGGTGTTCTGGGATGGCCTTATCCATGGCCACAAATGCTTTGGGGTGCACCTGTTCCCATGTGGACTTATCCACAGGTTGCAGTCCCTCTGACTCAAAGTCACACTGGAATTCCAGCCTGCCCAGTACAGCAGCACAGCAACAGCAGCAGTTCCCTGGCCGTCTGCCATCACAGGCATGTGTCCATAACTGTTATCAAACTGTTCCCAGGCACAGCAGAGTAAGTTGAGAAGGAGTGCAACAAACAAAAAAAAGCAAAAAGCAGCCACTAAAAAGCACTCCAATACACAGTAAGCAAGCAAATTCTGTGGCACGAACAGAAGGCTGCCAGTAAATAGCTGAACAACTGTAAATTTCGTCTAACACACTCCAAACAAGTCTGCTGTTATCTCAAACTCTTCAAGCCCCGTGTTGGGTACCAGAAAGGACTGTTGTGGGTTAACCCCAGGAGGCAGCTAAGCACCATGCAGCTGCTTACTTGCTCTCCACAGTTGGGGTGCCAACAAGAGCTGTACTTTCAAACCCCTTCATATGCTGCCCATGTCTCTTTTTTTGGAGTACAGCAGGCCTTGGATCCTCTGTATCCCTGACTCCAAAACCCTAGGGGTCAACCTCAAGTTTCCACTGGTGCTTTCTGCCAGAGGCACCAAGCAGGGCCATTCTCCTTGGCTGTGGTGTAGAGCACATTTTTTATATTTTGTCCTGCTTGGGCTGGCCCAAGAGCTACGATATGAACAATCTCTCGTTTGTTCAAAGGCTTGTTGTTGCTCAGGGCCCCATTTGAAATTGTTCTTCCAGGTCCCTTGATAGAGAGGGCTTACAATCAGACTGTGATTTGGAACATGCATTCTCCAAAAACCCACAACGCAAAAGAAAGCTTGTGTTTCCTCTCTGCTAGTTGGTGGAGACGTAGTTCTTACTCTATTGATCACATCCATAGGGATATGACAACTTCCATCTTGAAATTTTATTCCTGAAAACTGGGTCTCCTGTTCCAGATCTCTTGATCTTACTTTGTTTTATGGCGAAACCAGCTTTCAGGAGGATTTCCTCCCTCTTCCCTGTCTGAAAAACTTTATTGTGAATATAGTTGTCCATTTGAGATTTTGTTCTTTGTCTTTTGTGTGTTGATTTCTAGCAGTGTGTTTGACCATGTGAGTGACATTTCTTATGCATTCTGTTTTGGCTTGTTTCAGCTCCTACCAGTTTCCTGTTGTTCAGCCAGAAATCTGCAATCAGCCGAATGATACCCGATGATCAGCAAAGTCCAGACATCATCCTGCCTATGCATGGTCTAAGGAATGTGAAGGCTATTGATTATGATCCCTTAGATAAATTGATCTACTGGGTAGACGGACGTCAGAATATTATAAAAAGAGCCAAAGATGATGGCACTCAGGCAAGTTTGGTATATATAATTTTGTGGGGGTTTTCCTCTGCACTTTTTGTTTGACTTTCCCCTTGCGCCAAAGAATTATCAGTCTAAATTTTACTCTTGTCTGTACTTATTCATGTGTATTCTGTTTATATGTAAAAATTACAGAGGGCTTTTAGGACTGTGATTTTAATGTATACACAAAGTAGTATAATAGAATATAGTACATCATGTGTATCTGAAACTATGAGCCTTGAACTGTGATGTTTAGAAATGGGTGGGCAATGAAGTAAGGCAGACTCCTGAATTATACTCAAGACAGAAAGTACTCTAAAATCAGTATTGTTCATGCCAGTTGTGTGATCATGTTGTCATCTTTGTAAAGCTCTCTCAAAATGAAGACTGTCAGCTATCCAAGCTGTAATTAAACTCTGATTGAATGTAGAGCTGAGTGTTGTGTCAGGTAGGGATAGACTTATTCACATACTTAATTGTTCTACTGAGTTGGGTGCAGAATTGTGTTGTGCCAGCTATCCACACAACGGTGGAAAGAAGCGTGCTGTTCTTTTGGGCAGTGTTGTGTGTTAACATAGCTTAACTCCCAGGACAGGATAACAGATTGTTTAAAAGCTACAGTTTGAATAAGAACACAAAAGGAAATGGAGAATGGGCAATGAATGTTTTCCTAGTTCTTGGGCAGTTATCTAAACACTGTAACATGATTTCAGTGGAACTAGACTGGTCTCTTCACATGTCTAAGTAATCACAGGGGTTTTATGGTATCCTTTAAATAAATGGATTGTGATTTTATTTTTTGGCCATTTCTTTTTAGATGGGGAAGAGGTCTCTTAGGATTAGCAGCTAGCTGGGTTGTGGGTGAATTTTGAAGAAGTGTTTCTTTTGCTTTTTTGGATTATGCTAGGTGCTAATTGTTGCAGTCTGGCTTCTCTTTGGTACTTGCTAGGTGCAAATTGCAGTGGAGATTCATCTGCTCTGTTTTCCACTATGCTGGTCACACAGCTTTGAAGATGCAGATCCCCTGCAAGTTTGACTTTCCAATTTTCACTATTTTTATTGAATTTTGCTAATTCCTGTTTTTTGCAGACGATGCACATTGCATTCATACATGGGTAATGTCACCCTTGATTTCAAGAAAATAATTATTTGTCTATATTTCTAGGCATGCTTTCAAGTAAAAGCAGGAATAAAGATTTAAATAGAGAAAGAAAACATTATATTGTTACATAGAACTGAAAACCAAATTATGGAAATATAATTTTATCAAGTAATGCTGTTTCGAGCAACTCATTTGGCTTGAGTGTGGAATAGCATATTCATCTTTATAGACCTTTTTTCTGCTGTTGTTATTACTTTTGCACTGGGAATGCCTTATTAGGACACTCGAGGAATCCACCACTTCCTTCTGGCCATTATTGTCTGGCCAGGAACAGTCACCTTTGAAAAGCACTATGATGATGTGAGTCCTGCCAGCAGTATTAGTATCCCAGTGGCACCGGGATTTGGCAATACACTAGTTGGAGTCTCTGTGATGTCAAACAATCAACAGAAAGATAATTTTCCTTTAGGGGCATCGTTTTCTTTTGAATGCTGTAGTGTTCTTCGTAGAAATAAAGCACTGAAGTGCATGTTGGATGTGTAGTCTATACTGAGTAGCTAGTATGTTAGTTAGATTTGGAGGCAGATTGTTGGGGAGTTTGAGGGTAATGCTTCCTGGAACTTAACAATAATGTCAAATTTTGTAAGGACCATCATAATGGCATGTGGGAGAAAGCAAGGCAATTTTTTTAGTACGAATGTGAGGCAGACTTGTGATCATTAAATGTGTGAGCAAACAGAACCAGGTTTCATTGGAGTATCTTGAGTTTTTAAGAAAAAACAGGTCTTAAAATAATTATCAACTACACTACAAATAATACAGTGAGGAGCCTTTAGCAAGAGATTCAGGCGTGTTCAGCTAACTGGATAACAATACACATCTTGCCAGAAGGCTGCTGTGTTTGTTCTGTTGGTTCATTCAAGCGTGTTCTGCTCAAAAACATTCGGTATTGTTTTGTTCCATCTCCTCCTAAGTAATCCTGCTTATAGGAGGCCCCACAACTGCTTTCTGGAGAGTGCTGCATAATCTTACAGATTTTATTTAGGTGTTTTTCCTCTAATCCACAGTTTGAATCAAATATTTTTTGTTATGCTTTGTCACATTAATTGTACTTGGTGTTTTCTTGTGGTTTTAGGTACTTCTGGACCCTCATGTAGGTAAACTGTGCTTTTTGTACAGAGTTCTTACAGAACAATTACTGGCAATCATTCCCTGTACATTGTCTTGCAGCCTTTTACTGTCATGAGCTCTCCAAACCAAAGCCAGAACCCAGAGAAGCAGCCACATGACCTCAGCATCGATATATACAGCCATACCTTGTACTGGACCTGTGAGGCCACGAATTCCGTGAATGTCCACAGGCTGAACGGCGAGTCAATTGGGATGGTGCTGCGAGGCGAACACGATAAGCCCAGAGCCATTGTCGTGAATGCAGAGCGAGGGTGAGATTCCTTTCTGTACCTCATACAGAGCACGTTTGGGATGTATGTCAGCTGTGTGTGTAAATCTTGTGATGCATCTCTGTATCTTAAAAAGGAGAAAGTTTCCGTATTTAATTGTTCAGAATGTAGGTGACTGTTAGCCTCATTCTGAGTTGTAAAGACGTATCTTCTCATTTTTCCTGTGCGGCCTCCTCTGGTATGCTGACCTGGATGTTCACGCAGCTATGTGGTGGTTTACGGTGGGGAAAACAAAACAGCCTTGTTCTGCTCACTGAGTGAGTGTACAGGCAGCAGCCTCACCACCAAATACAGAAAAAACAGATGGTTTGCACTGTATTTATGGCAGCTGTGGATCCATCTCATGTATATTTGATCATCATAAGGCAAACATTTTCAAGGAAGAAAAAAAATCATCATGTGAGCATGATGGAGTTATTCGTGCTACTATAATAATGTAAAGTTAAATAGGCTCCCCAGGACAATGGTCACAGCCCCAAGCTGCTACAGCTTGAGGAGCGTTTGGACAATGCTCTCAGGCATAGGGTTTGAACTTGGGTGGTCCTGTGCGGAGCCAGGAGCTGGACATGGTTTGTATTTATAAAAGGTTTTCTGCTTTTTCCATTAAAATGGGAATTTGGCTTTGTTGATCTCTAAAACATTCAACATTTCTAGTCCAGGTTTTCAAATGATTTAAAGATAAATATGCTTTTAAATTAAAAGAGGTAAAAATGGGAGAGAGGCTATGTTGAACACTATGACTACTTAGGAGGGCTGAATTAGTGATCTATGTACTGAATTTGTCCTGCCTTAGTTCCAGAAATCCTTTCCTCCAGCTCTCCCTTGGCTGCATGTTCTGACTGCTGCCACTCCTCATTTATGCTATTGCGAATGGCTGTGCAGCAGTGTAACCCATGGTATTGGAGAATTTGCCCTGAAGAAATGGTGGATTTTTCCCTAAGGGAGTGCTCAGTGCATCATGTGGATGCATAGGCCCTTTTTTGACTATGCAGGGGAGAGCAGGGACTGCTCCTGTTTGCAGCTGAACTGTCTTAGGCAGATACAAGGTATTCATGGAATTACGTGATCAGGAATGTGCCGTCCTCCATTGTTCTTCCTTCTTTGTTCTTTTATTTTGTAAGTTTAGTAGGAACTTGCACCTGCTGAGAAGAAAGGGACCCCGGGTCTCTTACAACTTCCACCTCCGCTGCAGGAGCACTGCTGCCAGAGCAGTGGTGCAGAGTGCTGAAGCATTCTGGGGCACAGTGTATTAAGGAGAAACGCTATTTATTTCAGGCTGTCTCAGTATGCCAGTTAGCAAATGCTTGGGGTTCTGCAGCTGGTTAGATCTGGATCTTTGCAGTGGGGAGCAACGGTCACCACAGTCATCCCTGCATAAACCATTCCCCTTACAATTTAGAACCCATGTGCAAAGGTGAGCTACTTCCCCGCAGTTCTGAGGCTCTCAGTTAAGCAGCCTTTGTTGCCTTTGTTCTCAGGTACATGTACTTCACCAACATGCAAGAGCGAGCTCCCAAGATAGAGCGCGCAGCCCTTGATGGCACTGAGAGAGAAGTGCTTTTTACAACTGGGCTGATCCGGCCAGTAGCTCTGGTGATTGACAACAAGCTTGGAAAGCTTTTCTGGGTGGATGCAGATCTGAAGCGCATCGAGAGCTGTGACTTGTCAGGTATGTGGTATGCAGTTAAATATTTGGAGCAGTGTGTGCATATCTACAGGACATTATTCCCTCTTTGATACTGACCCCAATAACTTCTACAGTTGGCAGTTCTGTGCAGGCAGTCACAGCTTACAATTGCTGATGAGCTTCTTTGATGTGATTGGAATAAACGTGTCTGTGCTGACTGCCACCACCCATGAGGGACATTTGACTTTCGATATCTTCTGAAAGCAGCTCTTGCAAGATGAGATTTAAATAGGTGTTACCAGTCACAGAACCCCTAAATCGTTCCCTCCTTCTATTTTCCTGTGGTTTGAAATGTTTGCATACCTCTTCAATTTTTGTTTCTTTGGAGTTTACAGCTGACTAAATTAAGGTAGCTTGAAGAACAAACAGAAATGGGGAGTGGCTTTCTTCTAATATGGGTGATAAGGCAGCTGATATGATGTACCAGTGTTGGAGAACAGTGGGGAGATGTCAATTTGTTGCACTTTTCCCATATTAGTAAAATAAAGCATTACTCCACAGCCATAGCAGTAGCACCACATAGTTCTCACAGAGCCCTTCGTTCAATACTCAAAGCAGTTGGCAGCGTTGAAAAAAAGGAGAAATCTGCAGCACAGCACAGAGCGTCCAACCTCTGTGTAAAGAAATAAAACTCTTAACAGAGGTGCAGAGAGAAGTGAACTCGCATCAGGGAATTAATTAATAGAATTCTAATTGAAATAAATGTTACATTCTTATGCTTGGCTGAGCTCTATGTAATTTATGCAGCAAATTAGTTGAATCTAGTGCTCATTAGCATTTTTATTATGTATCCAGATTCTGTAATCTCATTTTGTGTAAATATCCAAAACTTCTGTCTTTGTTTTAAATGCAAGCAGGCGTAAGATCTTTATTCCAAAGTGGAACACCAGAGCAGAGATGGCGCCAAGTTATAATTCTGTTTTGTATTCCTCATTTTTAAAATCAAATATATCTGGTATACATAGGTATGCGCAGCCTAAAAATGTTTCCTGTGAATGAACAGAATAATCTGGAATCTCTTGCTCACCCCAGGCAAGCGTGATGAAAGCAACAATTAAATGCCATTGAGCTTAGTGCTTAGTGATAGAAGACTACAAGCAGTTAAAATTAAAATTAAAAAGCAGTCATAAATGTGTTTTTATTTAACCTGATTTTTACCTATTAATTGAGACTTATTTTGTAGAGCAATAAACCTGAGCATTTGATGATGTTCCTGTTTAAAAGCACTTGCAGTTACATTCCATTATTTCTAAACGTGATGCTTGAATTTTCTGCTCGGTTACTGAAGGAAAAAAGAAAAGTTGAAGAAAGAAGCATGGTTATTAGGATATCAGCTTTTTTTCTTTTTTGCGATCATATCTCTGAGGATGTGTTATAGCGTATAACAGGATCTGGATGCTTCAGTCTTGTTTGGCATGATTATTGCATTTTACTTGAAGGGCAGCGAAGCTTCTATCTTGCTCTCGCTTGTAGATTCCAACAGAGCGTACTGCTAGGTGTGCAAGTGTATTGTAAAAAGAAATTTGGCCCAGGAGTTGAGCCTGGAACTGACACAGGCTTCGAGGAACTTGTGGTTTAACTCAGCAGGCAGCTAAGCACCACCAGCTGTTTGTTCACCCCCTGCACCCCAGTGAGATTTGAGAGAATTGAAGAGTGTAGTAACTTAGGGGTTGAGGTAAGGGACAGTTTAGTAAGAATCAGAGAAAAAAAATCAAGCAGAAAAAGAATGTAGAAAGCAAGCGATGCACACCACACTCACCACCTCTGACTGATGCCCAGCCAGTCCCTGAGCCACCCCAGGCAAATTCCCCCAAGCTCTACGGTTAAGCACGACACCATATGGTATGGGATATCCCTGTGGCCAGTTTGGGCCAGCTGTCCTGGCTGTGTCCCCTCACAGCCTCTTGTGCACCCCCAGCCTGCTCTCTGGCAGAGCAGCAGGAGAGACTGAAATGTCCTTGGCTCGTTGGAAGCGCTGCTCAGCAACAACTAAAACATCAGTTTGTTATCAACATTATTTTCATCCTAAATCTGAAACACAGCACCATACCAGCTACTAGGTAGAAAATTCTCTCCATCCCAACCAAAACCATGACAGAACTGCTCACAGTTGTTTATGACAGAGCATGTCAGCATGAGGCAGATCATGGCTGGCTGAACAGCCACTGTGCTCAAGGAGGAGCTGGGCTTCCTATTGGGTCTGCTTGCCTTCATAATTGTTTCATTTGCCTGAGCTGAGGCTGAACAAGCGCAGCTGTGCTCTGCATAGACAAATGGAGCTACTGACCTTGTAGCCAGCCCTTCATTTGGAAGTGGATCTGTCGGAGCTGGGTTTAGAAACTTCAGAAATTACCTCAACATATGTCAAAAAAGTAGTGAGTCTTTTGGCTTGCTTTGTTAGTTTGTTTATGTTGGATTTTGTTTGTCTTTTAAATGAGTGAAAAGTTGTTTCTGTTGATCTCAGGTGCCAACCGTGTGACCCTGGAGGACTCCAACATCCTTCAGCCCATGGGCCTGACCGTGCTGGGGAATCACCTGTACTGGATCGATCGGCAGCAGCAGATGATTGAGAGAGTAGAGAAAACTAATGGTTACAAAAGGACTAGAATTCAAGGCCGAATTGCTCACCTAACAGGCATTCATGCTGTGGAAGAACTCGATATGGAGGAATTCTGTGAGTTTCTTTAAATACCTGATGTTTCTCGCTCTTGACCACTGTCTCTCAGGCTCCTCATCCAACTGCATCTTTTAGTAATATTGCCCTGTGGGCATTAGCTTAGGCCATGGAGTGCCTTCAACTTGAAGGGCTGCAACTCTAGAAGAGGAGGGGGATCAAGTTTCTCATTCTTGTCCAGAGGAGTCCTTACGCAGAGCTAGACTATGTGATTTCACAGCACTTAATTACCTGCTTTGTTCCAGCTCGCATGATAGTGAATTCACTCTAAAAGCTGCTTAGAATTATGATGGATAATTTTTTAAGTACAACCAAGTAACAGAGTTGGAAAAACCTTTAAAAAGAAAGAAAAGGGGTAGTACCTGCCTTTTCTTGAGGGGTTTCAGGCCCATTCGAGAATCGTGACTGGTTTGACTCAGCATGACTGAGCAAGTCATCAGCAAGACTGATGACTGACTGGTGATGCCTCCAGTAAGGCAAGGAGAATGGGCAGGGTGATCCTAAAACAAACTCTGGTGAATGTGGAATTTTTTTCTGGTCAGAGGTGGAGCCATTTTAGGTGCTCCCTTCTGAAAGGGAGTACTCGTGTTGGACCTTACTTTTCTGGCCTGTTGTCTCAGTTCTTCTGCTCTGACGGAGAGTGCTGAACATCACATATGGCTGTTCTGTGTAGGATTATTCTTTAGCGGGTATTTGGGAGACAGCAGAAACCTTCCCCCAGTTTTTCTTCTTCTGTGCCATTTCTCATATGTTAGTGCATTTCAAAGGTAGTACATAAAGATGCAAAAATAATTTTTCTTTAGATCTCAACACTGTTAATAAGAAAAGAGAGAGGGAGGACTTTATATCCCATGTGTTTTTAAGAATTGTGGCAAGAATAATGTTTCTTTTGAGTCGCACTGAAAGGAAGCACTTTTTTACATCTGAAATCTGTCCAATGTAGGTGACTCCAGTTACAACAGGAGAGTAAAAATAAATACGCACGTGTGCATGCCCGTACAAGTACACGAGTGCACTTTTTCTGCTACCAACTCGTGCCTCACAGAGTAGCATCTCCAACGCTGTTAAATTGATGAATTTGTTAAAGGTGAAAGCAGACTGCTGAGAAGCCTGAACAGATGGAAAACAGCTTTGGCACAGGAATGATGATAACTACACCATTTCTTCCCAGTGGAAATTCTTGGTCCTTACCAGTAGTAAAGAATGCATTGTTCAGTGGCATCACAAGTAACGTAGGCTGTGGCCCCACAGATCGCTCCAGCAGATGCTCAGCTCTCACCACACTTACGGCTGGAAATAAGCAGGCAGAAGACTGCCTCTGTCCTCACTCAGCTGGGTTGGGGTCCTCAGATGGTGACTTCACCTGTCTGTGCCTGTTTCTCATCCAACTAATGCTTCTTAGTTTGATTTCATTAGAAGCTGTTGAATACTCAGCACTTGCGAATAACAGATTTGGAACACCACCATGTAGCTTCCTGTTTTTATAAATATATAAGTATCAACTTTATATGCTTATATTGCAGTTTTGTGAGTGGCAGGGAAGTGGCAAAGGGCGTGTGGGGATAGGGCTGGATGTTGAGAGGTCTTGGAGATTAGGGGAGAATTCCCAAGGGTTTGGTGGGCTGGCATTCTGCAGTAATATATGTTAATTCTTGATGCCTGGCTACCCTAGAAGTGCAGATGGGATGTCTAGGTTTGCCTTAAATGTGACTTCAAATTCCCTTTCTCACTTCCCTTCGCCTGAGCTTCCCAATTCATTTTAGAAGTCCTTTGAAGGTCTCTGTATGACTGTGTCTGGGAGAAATGTAGTCCTCATGAAGTAGTAAATCAGCTTTTGAGCGCAGAACTGAAAAGTCCTGCGTTTATCTTCCTATGGATTTGTAGTGAAACCTTAGTTACTCAACCAGAAGTGGTTTATGAGTGGTTTTGTGAGTTTGCCTTAGGTAGTAGCTAGGATTTTTTTTAATGCTGTCTAATACTTCTTTCTGCATGTTTCTCCAGCTGCACATCCGTGCTCCCGTGACAATGGTGGGTGTTCACACATCTGCATTGCCAAAGGGGATGGGACACCAAGATGTTCATGTCCAGAGCACCTTGTGCTTCTACAGAATCTCCTAACATGTGGAGGTGAGTTATGTTTAACAGTGCTGCTAAACACTTTACATTAACAACAACAACAACAACAAAATCAGATTTGGTCCACAACAACACTGCTAGGTTTTGAGAATTCTTTCTGGTGGAAGGTATTTTCAAAAATAACTGAATGACCAAAATCAATTGGTTACTGGTGCAAGAAACTTGCCCATCAAGGTATTTGACTTCCATGTGGTGTAAGATTTTATAACCTTTTTGCAGGAAGCTGCATTTGAATCCAGAATATGGATTTACGCACAGTGTTTTCCTAGACACGATGTTGTGTTATGTCTTAAATGTGACTATTCATTCTTCTACCAACTGTTTTCTGCTTCACTTCTTGGACATATGTGACTTTTCATTGTGTGCAGACCACTCTTGTTAGGCCTTAAAATAGTTGCATCTTCTACTGAGATTTTTATTATTGTATGATGTGACTGTTTTGTGCTATAAATGAATTCTTATAACGTGATGTTGAATCAACCCACGATGATCTAGCAGTAGAAACCGTACATACAATTCCCACAGTACTCCAGTCTTTCAGATGATATGGTAACATAAAACATTGTGCTGTCTAGTTAATGAGAGGTAGTTCAGTATCTCAGTTGCAACCCTTTTTAATTAAGGTAGCATTTGTCTTTCCGCATGGTAGACTTTCCCTTCAGCCTTCCCTTTCACTGTCCTAGGATTTTTGAAAACTGTTACCTTACTCATGCAGAGGACTTTACAAATGGGGAAAATACTTCTTTTTGGGAGATATTCTCTGTTAAATTATTTGGTTCTCTTGGTCCTCTTGGCTTTTTTTTATGTATTCATTTTGCTGTGGATTTCATTTTTCTGGCTGAGCTCTGGCCTCCCATGGGACAGTCCTTTCCATTATAAACTGTTTTCTTTCCCATGACCACAACACGCTGTGTGGTTTCAGAGTAGTGGAGGTTACATCTGCAGGGGGAAAAAATAAAACAATTTACTTACAATTCTTGCTGTACTTCTGTTGAAAAATGTGGCCAATGAGAGATTCTTATGTGTTGCTGCTTTGTTATCTTCCCCTGTAAATCTAAAAATTAAGGGGCCTCCCTTTCAGTCTCCCCATATTGTTTATTTGTTGTTTTTCTGATCTTTCACTAAGCCTGCAACAGCTTTTTGATCTGTCTTGTCTGCAGTAGTAGCAGCCCATAGCCATTATTTCAAAATAGGTTAATAGGTATTTTGGCTGGATAACATTTGTCCATGTACTCTTGTGAACACACTTGACAAGTTTTCAAATGCAAGCTCGTGCCTGCCAAGTGCAGCCCTCATGCAACATTGAACGTGACTCTAGATGCAGAAGCAGTAATCTGTCTCTTGAATTATCTAAACAGCACGCTCCTATCTAAATTAATTCAAGAATTATCTTGATGGGTATGTCTGGCATCTTTATCATATCTGCAGCTGCCAGGTCACTGGCTGTATTTGTAAACCTCAGTATTGCTACACCAAATAATCAAAACTCAGAGACTTAGAAATTGTAAGAATGTGAAAAATCAAACACTTGGATTTTTCCTTGCATTTTTGTTTTTCAAGCTCTTGTTTTTACTTGAGTCTCATTCTTAAACTTTTCTCCATAATGAAGGAGAACAGCAGCACTTCAAAAATGGTTTGCATTTTTACAGAACTTCAGTCCAGGCGTAAGCATCCTTTTTTCCGTCTGTTGAATGCATCTCTCCCATTTTTACTCTGTTGAAAGGGTTAAAATTGAATGAATTCAGCCATGTGCTTTGTTTTCTCTTTCTCCAGAACCTCCAACTTGTTCCCCAGACCAGTTTACGTGTGCAACTGGAGAGATTGACTGTATCCCAATGGCATGGCGATGTGATGGATTCCCAGAGTGCGATGACCAGAGTGATGAAGATAGTTGCCCTATATGCTCTGCATCCCAGTTCCAGTGTGAGAAAGGACAGTGTATTGATGCACATTTGCGGTGTAACGGAGAAATTGACTGCCAAGATAAATCTGATGAAGTGGATTGTGATAGTAAGATTCATTTTCCTTTACTCTTGGCTCTAACATAAACACCTGTTTGGGATTCTAACTGTTTTTGATGCACATTTATGATTTTTAGTTCCAAATGGGGAAAAACAGCCTTAGCCACAAGCCTAGCGAGCTATTCACTGATTCTGTTTTTTTTACATACAGCGAGCCTTCCAGGGCTGCTGATTACTAGCCCTCATAAGACAGCCTCTTCTGATAATTTAATATGCTTTGACTTCACATAGATTCCGAAGTTAATTAACAAGTCCTTTTTTACCAAAACTGAGGCTTCTGGATATAGATAAGAAGTTCAGCAGTTACTTAGCAGAGCTGTATCGGATAGAGTGCTGTAAGGTAGTATAACCTGTATAAGGTTTGATATTGTGTTCAGTTAGCGCATCTTTTAACATGTCAGGTGATCTGTTATGCTTCGTTAGTTATTGTAAAAGATCCTTGCTGATTTGATCCCAGTTTTGCCCCAGCTGGACCAAATGGTCAAAAATGTGGTGTTTCTGGGATCAGAATTTTGTCAGCCTCACTAGGTAGGATGTGTAACAAGATGAAATGCAGACTTGAAATTTACCTGCTGCAGCAAAACAGGCGTTCTGGTGCCTAATGGTTTATAATACAACATGCACTGTGGTTTGACGTGTCTCACATCCTTTGGTTTTCTTAAGACTGTCAAACACTCCCATGCAAGTAGTACTTCATCTTTATTTTCTTTCTGTGCAGCGATTTGTCTGCTCAATCAGTTCCGGTGTGCCAGTGGGCAGTGCATCCTCCTGAAGCAGCAGTGCGACTCCTTTCCAGACTGCATTGACGGTTCAGATGAGCTCATGTGTGGTGAGAGGTCTTTGCTTTACATTCAAGTGCTCTGTTTTTCTTCTTTCCATCCTCCGGGTGGGTACAGCAAGGAAAAGTTAATTTTGTGAGCAAGAGCACTGAAAAGAGCCCAGGTGGTGTACAGAGAAAAGGCTAAAGAATGGGAACAAAATAATCTGTTTAGCTCTCCTGTTGGAAATCTCAGATTGAACATGCTTCTTGCAATTCTCCCACATCTTCCATTTAGCTTGCAGCCCTCACACGGTTCCCCAGATATTGTGAAGCCATTTGTTATTTTTTATTTTTCAATTTATTTTCTTTGTGCAGTTGTTGTACTTACAGCACTTTTGTGCTGCCAAGTTAATGCAACTGTTTCCTGTTTACACTTTGAGTCCAGTCCTGCAAATAGGTTTTAGCTGATTGAAATGGGTCTTTATGTAGACATAAGACTGCTTCTTCTGGAGTTTCTGTGTGGAACAGAGCATTCTGTGGTTTCTTTCTTGACTGAGGGAAAGAAGTCAAGTAGAGAATAAAAATGATTGCTACTTTCAGGATAAAGATTATGCATTCAAAAGAAGATAGGTTAAACCAAAATGAGAATTTTGTGGGTTAAAGTAGCAAATTTGAGAATATGTCTTAATTTTGGCTTTGCGTTTTTTCTGGTATCATATCTGAGTTAATCTGCCTATTTAAAGGTTAGGTCCTTGGCTGACATAAAAGCTGTCGTGCACTGATAAGAAAGACAGAAGTGAACTCTTGATGTTGAGCTGCTGAGAGTATATTGATAGATCCTTTTATTTCCTTTGTCTTCCTTCTCAAATTTCAGTTCTTTTGCATTCCCTTCAACTGAAGGGCAGGATTTTGGAATGTGTTTACCCGTAGTCTGTGGGAGTTATGATACATATCAAATCTCTTCTCAAGTACTACAGTACTTGCTGTTATTTGACACTGGGCTGTATGGGGGGAAAAAGAAATAAGAAATACAAAGTATTTGGTATGTTCTGATTTATGTTTTTATCCCATTCTGTAAGGTTCTTAATAGTCACTTAGAATGCTTTTCCTTCCTAAAATGTCACTATTTTAAGAGCTGTTTTAGCTAGGAAGGCATCCACTGCTTCATACGTTCTGTAGCTTCTCCACCAGTCAAATCTTACGGGGTTTTAATGCCCAAATGGCTTTTGAGAGACCAGGTTCCTTTCTGATTAAGGACTTAATCATTGTCCTGTATCTTTAATCCACAGAGTTTATGGGGTAGGAGTAAAGAAAATTCTGCAGGCTGTTGTTGTATCAAGATGATAGGCAATCCTCTTACAAGGTGGATTGCTAGACAGAAAGGAGAGTACATTGCTATTACTGCTTTATTTACATGTAAGGGAAGAGAGGGCATGAAGTCTTCTGCATTAAATTGGAATGTATGTAGTTACAGGTGACTGAGTTAGGTACAGAGACTTTCAAAGACACTGTGTGAGCAACTGAGCTGGCTGATGTGCTGCACACACTCCAGGACAGCATCATATGTATTGTCATCTTTAATGACCTTGTTTTTTTCCTCTCTCTTTCCAGAAAAAACAAAGCCACCCTCAGATGAACCACAGCCCCACAGCAGTGCCATTGGTCCTGTGATTGGGATAATACTGTCCCTTTTTGTCATGGGAGGAATGTACTTTGTCTGCCAGCGAGTGGTCTGTCAGCGCTACGCCGGGCCCAATAGCCCCTTTCCACATGAGTATGTCAGTGGCACCCCTCATGTCCCTCTTAATTTTATTGCTCCAGGAAGTTCTCAGCATGGCACTTTTACTGGTAAGGATGGTAAGAACCCTAAGAAGTACCATTGCAGTGTCGGGATTTGAGATTTTGCAGCTTATTAGGAGTGCTGGATGTGAGCCTTTCGAAGAGCAGTAACAAGGTGGTGTTGATCTGCTCTATGGTTTTGGTGTAAACCTGTTGTTTGGATCAGGATTGCAAAGACCACTAGATGCATTTCACTAGGCACCTTACCAGATTTTCAAATGCAATTTTTGTTATGAGCTGCATCTGCACGTTTATCTAAAAAGTTAGAAAATCTACAGTGTTTTGCCTGTGAAAACATCCTCTTTAAATAGTTCATTCTGGTGTATGTAATAAAGCCTGTGTTTTGCATAGCGCTTCTTGCTTAAGGCTTGTGGAAACCATATGAAGAGTAGTGAGCCATGCACAGCACTGGAACTACAGGGATAGAATGAAAGCAGTGGATAAACCTCCCCCCTCAAAGTTACAACAGGGAGCCTGGAAGAACAGGAGCAGTCTGGGTGTGGTTTTGCAGTCTGGCTGATTGTTGCCTGAGGTGTGATGAAAACATCCCCTTTGGTTTAGTCCATCTCTGAGGTAGATTTCCTGTTTGCTTTTGGACAAAGTCTTAATTCTCTCTGTGTATCAGTCCTTCATCTGTAAAACAGTGAAACTTCTCTACCTTGCAAAGTAATCAAAGCATCCATCCAGAGAACTGTGTGCAGATACTAAGCTGAGATTGGAGGACTTAAAATATACTTAAAAGCTTGGGATATTCAACAATATTCAATTCTGAGCTAACAGCTCAGAAACCTCACACAGACATCAAAGTAAACACTTAAGCAATATATTTTAAATTTTTTTTTCAATTGTAAAATACACTTTTCATAGAAGCAATAGTTAATTTGTAACTACAAGGCTCCGAGAAGAGGGAATATTTTTTCATATTGTTCAGGAAGCTGGAAAGTAAATGGTCACCTGTAAACCTACCAGACAGGGTCAGAATACAAGAAATCTATATTTCAGAGCTCTTGGAATCTGCTTTTCTTGTCAGCTGAAAATCAGATACGTGGTAAACGTAAAGACAAATGAGAAGATGTGGCACTTCTTCATATAAACAAAATTTTGAGATGTGCTGTTGGTTTCTTCTAGCCCTGGTTTTGAAGACAACCAGATACAACTTAGGTTTATCATTTCTTGCATTTTAGTGACTGTGGTCAACTGTTCCTTCTTAAGCTCTGTTTTTATGGTTATCGAGGTTTTGTGGTAGGAAATAAAATTTGAGGATGAAATCATTGCAGGTGAAATCTTTGCAGTGGCATTTTAATCTGGACTCATATTAAAGCTTTTTTAATTAAAGCAGCTATTATTGGCTTTTGTCTGTGCCGCTGTAGATGCTAAACTAAGCTGTCATTCTGATTTCTGTTCCTATTTGTTAGCTTTTTCTAATCCAGCTACTATAAATTTTCATGGCTCTGTATTGCTGTGGCAAGTTACAACAGCTGAAAATCTTGAAATCATTGGTACTAATTCTAAAGAGAAGACGTAGGTTGCCAATGGCATGGCACTTCAAATAAGATAAATGGTCATCAGCAACAGTCACAAATAGTGACCCCGCTTTTAATAAATATTTCCCAAGTCTGAAAAATTTCTGTAAGCTTCCGAACTAAGCTTTTCCATTAGTACGGAGTGTTCTGACAGGAAGAAGCTGAGAATGTATTGTCTGATTTAAGTGCATCTTGGAGATAAACAGATTGGAGAATGTTGTCTTCCCCTTTTCACCCAGGCTTCTTCCTTCTTTTCTTCAGGTTAAAAAGTGATTTTTTTCAATAAGAATCTTTTTTTTTTTTGCTCATGTACTAGCAATTGAATTTCATTGGATGGAAATGAAAACTTTGGATGTCTCTGGCTTGTTTCTCTTGGGCAGTGTATAATGCTTATTTTGCAAACGTCTGAGTTTGTTTAATTGGAAAATTTCTTAGTTAACAATTTGGGTGGAAAGTTTAGATCAGCTGATCTGGAGGTTCCTTCCTCAGCAGACTGAGAGCACTGCTTGTGAGGAGCTGCAGAGACACAATAGGTGGTCTGGGGGTGAGGTGTTTTCTTTACATAATATAAAATTGAAAATATGTTGTTCTTTGTAATCCTGAAGTTTTTATGTAAAAGCTCATTCCAAAAGTAACAACCAATAGAGTTACACGGGTTTGCGAAGCTGTGGATTTGTGTTCTGTTTTGCACTGGTAGATGAAATTGTGGTTTACCTAAACTTGGATTCCTCTGTCTCACTGCAGGCATCTCTTGTGGAAAGTCTATGATTAGCTCCATGAGCCTCATGGGAGGAAGCAGTGGTGCCCCTTTATATGACAGAAACCACGTTACTGGAGCCTCTTCTAGTAGCTCATCCAGCACTAAAGCCACTTTCTACCCGCAGGTATGTCTTGAAAATGTGCCTAAGCGTCAGATATCTCCCACTTCTAAGAAAAGAAAGATAACCACTTTTGCTACCATATAGAATGTTTAATAAACAGTTGATTTTGGGAATTACTGTTCATGAAATACAGGCATAGTCCAACACCCAATGAACTTCACAAAAGGTCTTTGCTGTATTTCATCAAGGTTACACAGTGCTACACAGTGTCTAAAACATTCTGTTACTAGAATAAGACTCAGCTAGGTTGTTCCTGGGCACTTCTGTTCTGCTGTCCTGACTCCCTTGGAGATGCCCCCTCCTTTGCTCTCTGCAAGCTCTGATGTCAGTGGCACATGTAGCACAGCATAATGCTGCAGACGCACGTGGAATGAAAAGACGTAACAGGAGTGGGATGAAAATGCGTTAAGAAATGAGCTCAGTTTGCTCTTTAACATGCTGGCTGTTGATTCAGAAAACCAAGTGTGTACACTGGGAGAAAACGCTGGTACCAGCAGAGGTGGTTATGCTTGGTTTGTTTTTTAACTCACCTCAATTTCTGGCTTTTAACTGTTGGAAGTAACAGAATTTTAGTCCCTACATCAGTTTTGAGTGTTCAAAGGTGTACAGAATGAATGGAAAAGAAGCTCTAGGATATGTAGGAGAGATCTAAGTTTACTGATTGACAGCATTTATTTTTCTTATTGCTTCAATAAATCCACTCACTTCTCTGTTTGCACAAGCTTGCAGAGTTGGTCTTTTAGCTATTGAGGTGGTTTTCCACATATATCGATTGCCAGTGTTTCGTCTGGTGGCAGGTATGCTCTCCCTTAAGAATGGTAAAGATGGAGGAGAGAGGACTATGAGCTTATTTATTGATAAGGTAGAATTGCTTAGACTTTGATGCATTACCTCCTCAAATAAGCCAAACTGGTCACGACTAGCAGATACTGGAATTCAACAGCACTCCCCATTTAATTTGTCTCATGCTTCAACAGCATCTCTGTAACTTGCTGAACAATTTCATACTAGTACCTGGTTGTTGCATCAGTGCCACACTAAAGAGGATGAATAGAAAAAATGTAGGTGAATTTAACTTTTTAAAAGGAAGTCTTATTTAAATAAATCTTGACAGACAAAAGTAGCCCAAGAGCTGATCTCCCCGAGCCATTATATGGTACCTACATTGGCCCAAACTGTTCCCTTGGGACACTTGCCCAAGCTAACCTGTTACTGGGAATTCTTCTACCCTTCTGATTCAGCGCTGTGTGAGCCAGGACCTGCAGGGACAACAGCAGCCTTCAGGATAATTGCCATGCTGGATTTTCATACAGAAGCTGCTGTTAGGGCTTTGCTGTATTAAAGTTATTGCTGATCCAAGTGTTTTGGCCAGTTCTATATGGTACCCAGTTTACCCAGTTTTGTTAACAAGAAAAAGCAGCAGTCTGGGCAGTCTTGATGCCTTGGCTTCCCCCCTGCTGTCCCATATGAATGAATCTCATAATGAACTTATGTGATCTTTAAAAAATGCATTAATCTGACCAAGCAGCAAGGGGGGGAAACTAAAGTTGAGCGACATGTTGAAGGCATAAATAACATTTTCCAAATAAGTCGAATTGTACAACTAACTCAAACTTAAGTACTGCTTTTTATTCTTCCTAGATCTTGAACCCACCTCCGTCCCCAGCTACTGATCGCTCCCTGTATAACGCGGAGATGTTTTATTCCTCAAACATTCCTTCAACCACAAGATCTTACAGGTACAGCTCAGATTGGATCTTAAGCAAAATGTTCTTGTTCAGACTTTGCTTTAAAAAAAAAACAAAACCCTTTCCTCTCTTGATAAATGGCCTTTCAGACTGAGATCATGCTAGTTGTGACCATAAACATTGGCTATGTGTATGTATGTATGCAACATTTATATTACTTTGTAATGGTCACTTAGCATCCTGTGTAGAGAGTTTGGTGTTGTCTGTTAAAGCTTTTTGGTGGGTTGGCCTATTTGTTAGTTCTTAGTGACTAGACTTAATGGTCATGGTGGTCTTCTCTGGCTACCCAAATCTATGGATCTATCAGGTTAGAGGGTGGCAAAATGCACTGCAGGCTTCACGTGACTGTGCCATTCAATTTTAACACAATATTATTAACAAGTATTTCTCGTTTGGTTCCTATGAAAACCTGAATTGTGGCTCATATAGAACGAATCAACAGCTGCCTAGACTATGGACGTGAGCATTCATTTTCAATCTGTTCGTTTCCCTTTTCCCAAAATTAAAACTGATGCATGTGCTTTTTTGGTTTTTTTGCAGGCCTTACCTTATACGAGGGACAGCTCCACCCACAACCCCATGCAGCACAGATGTTTGTGACAGTGACTATACTACCAGTCGGTGGAAGGCCAACAAATACTATATAGATTTAAATTCAGACTCGGACCCTTACCCCCCTCCACCCACGCCACGCAGCCAGTACATGTCAGCAGAAGAAAGTTGTCCTCCATCTCCTGCTACAGAACGAAGCTATTTTCACCTCTACCCACCTCCACCCTCTCCTTGTACAGACTCCTCATGACCTCAACAGAAGGAACTTTTCCTGTAAATATTTTTAAATATGAACAGATTTAAAATATATATTTTATGATTTAAAGATAAAAGGGGTGGGAATTAAAAAGGAAAAAAAGAAATGTGAATAAAAATGGGTGGGAGGGATGGGGCTGTGAAAATTGTACAAAGGAAGAATATTTATAAAATTGATTTTTTTAACTTAATTTCCATTCTTTTGTGCCATATTTGCCTTTTTGAAATCACGGAACTGACTTAATCTCCAAAGGATTTGGGGAGGGAACGTTGAGCCTTTTTGCATTTTAAGTCACCTTTTTACACGCAAAGCATATGTAATTCTTTTTACTAATGTGAGAAAAGAAAGTCAAGTGGCTTGTGGGAGGAGGAGGCTGAAGAAAGACTGATATTCAGAGAGACAAGAAACATGCTTAAATAGTCTGTCAGTATCTCATCTCCACCGCTGGGAGAAAACATGCAGAGAGTACCACTGTCATATATGCTCCTGTTTGCAAGTGAGCTGAGTGCTTCCCAGCAGAATTTGTATCCTGAGACCTGGACTTTGAACCTCACTCTCCATTTACTCAGCACTGAATTAGAAGAACACTTCTTTTAGCCAAACCTCCCAGCTTTTCTGGGCCCACAGGCAAGTACCGTACTGCATATGGCCAATTCTGGAACTGATTTGAGCTAAAAAGATATCCAGACCTAAAAAGCTTGGTTTAGCTCCAGTCAGTTCCCCACTTCGAGCATACCACAGTTTTACCAACCTGACGATGAGAGCAAGGGGCTCGTAAGGTTTTTAAGCTGAGAAAAGTGCCTGACAAACTGCAGCTTTTCTCAGGTTCCCCATTTTAATTTTGATTAAACCAAGCTCCTTCATCCTTCTCTAGCAGCCACTTCCTTGTGAGGCTTTGGTGACTTGTCTGGGAAGGGGCTGTAATAGTCAGCCACTTCTCAAAATAGGGTGGTACTTCACTGGACTTCGGGGTAAAAAGTGATTTCACTGTGCTGGGTCTCTGGAATGTTCACCTGTGTTGAATTAATCAGAATTGCTTCATCTCCAATGTTCATTTCCCAAAGCGGGATGGTGTGGTGACCTGTATTCATTTAAGTAAGGAAATTTGTTTGTTAATCGACATTTGTAGAAAATGGTATCTTCCTAGCTCAAAACCAAGACATCTGCCAGTAGAACAATTTAGTCATGTCATCAAAATTTGCCAAAGTAGTTCAGTTTTAGAAACATACAAAGCACAGGGAGGAAAGAGAGAAGACAAATGCATCTAACTGTCTTAAAATAGATAAAAGAAAAGAATTAAACTCTTCAACAAACTGCTGTATCCTCAGGACACTGTGATCAGTGAAGTGCTCGTGCTTCCATCTCCTACCAAACCCTTTTGTGAATGGCAGGCTAGGATGAGTGCCTTTCACAATACAGAAGAGAAATTTTTGCTTTGATTCTTCTCTTGCTGTAACAAAAGGGATTGGGTGTTGTGTAGCAGTTTTTACCTCTGATGATGATAATGTGTGCGCCTACCTGGGACATCTGAGGGAAGATCTGAATATGCAGAGCTGCACCTGTTTCTGCAGCTGCTGAGTAACATATGGTGGTTCTTTGACAGCCTTAATATTGTTGGCAACAACAACAAATTTTTCCTTTTTGCATTTAAATTACATTTGGGTTGGGGTCTCTTGATCAAGTTGTTTGAGAGCAGCTCAGAAGAATCCTCCCACTCCAGGGCAAAGGTCCCTGTGGTGGAGCAGCGGGGACCACAGTGTTCTGATCCAGTTTGTATTCAGATTTGTTAGTCCAGGTCTGTTCTTCCTACCTACATTGCTCAAGGATAGTATTTGTGCTGTCACCCATGTGTTACTGAAACTCCTGAAGCAGATTTCATTACCTTCATGGATAAATTTTCACTTCTAGTTTCACATTTGGCACAAAGATGATGCCCACTATTTTCTGTGGAGAAAAATACAGAACTGAAGAATCCAGCATTGGAATTTAAGAACGGATTATCTTCCCCCATCCCATGTCAACATTAGTAGTTCTACAGTATGCTAGGAGGGACAAGGTCATAGTTTGTTACTCGTAGAGTGACTTGGCAGATCTCTGAAAAAGCATTAGTGCTTTGGTGAAACCAAAGAGCGCTTTCATGTGATCATGTTTCAGTGAACTAAATGATGAATCTAGATCCACAGGGTATTTTATGTATCACATCAATCATAAATGCTCTGCATTACAGCAGTTGGTCTAATTTCACATCATACATACTTCTGTGCATAACTATTTGCCATTTATAATGAATGTATTAGTTTTTTCATGCTACAGTTCTAGCTTAGAGCCATACCATATCAATTTTCCTGTGTTCCTGTTAATGACACTGGATGCAAGATAACTTTGTTTCTTAAACCACTGATCATTTTAAAGAGCCACAACTGTAGCAATCCCAACCACTTCACCTTGTTCTCTCCTATTACAAAGTTCGGAGTTGAGTCCGAGAAAATTAGCAGTCTTGCTGAGAGTTAAACTGTTCTAGGGGTCAAATTCTTCTGGACCTTCGGTATTCAGAAGGAAGCAAGCACTTGCTGAATGGAGTGAATTAAACACGTACAGTCATTTGTTTCAATTGGACATTCAAAATCTCTTGCTGCTGATGTTTGCTGAGAAATTGCTTCATCTGAGGGGCTTGAGGTTTTGTGATCAGAATGCAAGTTCCACACTGCTCCATACTGACTTTAAAAGCCTTTTCTTCTAAAAAAAGAAAAACTTTTCTTCTAAAGAGAACTTGTATACAAATTTAGCATCTAAACATTTGAATACTGGAATACTACTTTTGGTTACTGTAGGCTACCTACTCTAAAAAGATACTGCACTCCTGGTGTTGGAAAAGAACGTATATTTGCATGAGAGGAGCTACTTCTCTCCAGAAACATCCCCCAAGGTGTTTCTAGTGAAGTGCAGTTTCCATCCTGTGAACTTTCAGGCTAAAACTTAGAAAATAGATGCTTCTTTCTTCTAGGTCAGGATGAGGGAAAGAGTTGCATGGAATTGTTGAAAGCATACAGCAAGTCATAGCAGTGCAGGGCTAAGCAGGAAATAAGCAGGGAGGAATTGTCTTTTGTTGAGGTTTAGATATAGTTCTGTTAGTGCAAAAGAGTTCTATGAGAAAGCAGACTGAAAGATCCTAGGAGTTCTGCCCTGAGACCCTGCAAGAGAACGCATGAGATTGGACTTTTCATGAGTACTTGAATCAGTTTATTGAAATATTTTCAAAGATTCTTATGACTATATATTAGCACTTTAAAGGAGCTCAAGATGGAATAGAGCTGTGTCTGGATAGCAGCTAGTAATGGGCAGATGACGTTGTTGATTCTGTGCTACGTTTAAGGACAAATTTCCTAGCAGAGAGCAGCTTACTTGCCTTCCAGTGCAGTCACCAAGGCACTCGGTAAGGGCTGGCCATGCTGTGCTGAGGTATCAGTGACATGGACATGCATCTGTTGGCTGTGGGCTCAGATCCATTTGCTGTGGAGAGCTCTGGGGCTGCCCTTCATCAGAGCCTGTGGAGCGCACTGTACAGTGCAAGTGTGGTCAGTCAAACTCCACAGAAGTCATGTGTCCCACTTGCTCTAAGCATTATTAGAAGCAGATTTTTCTGATGTCAGTCATTTTGTTAGGGTATGCTTTGAGTCAATCCAAATGAGTAGCTGTGCTTATAATTGTAGTACAAGTGATACCCATTAATGTCAGGAAATGAAAACAGAAGGCAGGCATGTTCCCCATAATTAATAACACACAGGAGTGCCTGGCATGGAGCCCTGAATTAGGAATAATGTTTGCTGCTACAGTGCTGAGGGACATTTTACAAACTTCTGTGTTCGGGCTGAGCCTTTAGACAACCTTCAATGACAGACATTTACAGATCAGTTATTCAGTTATTACCATGCTTAATTATGAGTGCACTACAAACGAGTGCAGTCCTCACCAGAACTTCCAAAGTGCCTGCTGGTTCTGTTACTCTTCCCTCACATATTGCAACACTTTTTGTTCTTCATTAAATGTAAAAACCCCTTTCTCCAGTTATTAGGAGCTTAGCTAAACAGCTTAAGGTATTTACCACACATTAAAGGGATATTAATATGCATAGATATTTTCATTCTTGTTGTGCCTTCTAGTTCTCCTTCCTGAGAACACTCACTGAAGTTTTTGTAGAGAATTTTTTTTTTTTTTTTGCAGTTGGCCAACTATGCTGTAGGCCTGTTCATGTGTGAGCATAGTCCCTTGGTGAGGAGGGCAGGGGAATGATTTTAAATCAGTGTTAAACTTAATGACAGGAATGACAGAAACCAGTCTGATACAGATGGCTTCCATGTTCCACAACGAAATCCCATGAATGCTGTGTCCTGCCATGCTCCCAGCTGCCCATGGCTGTGAGCTACCAGACCCTGGCTGTCCCAGCACAAAGCACAGCCCCACTGCAGCCCACCTGGGGAGGTGGGGGCTCGCTTCTTCATCCAGCGCAGAATCCTGCTGGATAGCAGACTACAGTAACAACTCCTAAACAGGACACTTTATAATCAACAAAACACAGGCAGAGAATGTGCCCCAAAGAAGTTACCAGAGGAGAAAAGCAAGTTTGAGAGCTGCAGTGATGGACCAATTCATGTCTTTGAAAAGCAAGTACTCCCACTGACGCACCTTCCCCTGAGCGATGCTCCCGTGACAGAATTCCCAGGAAGGCAGCGATGTTCCAGTTCGATTTGTTCAGAGATCCTGCAGTGCATAGGTAAGAACAGAAGTGTTTTAGTTGCAACTACAAATGCAATAGTCATAAATGAAATTAATCAGCCTTCAGAGGTACAACAAAAGCTGTTGAAAACAGGAGGACTTCCTTGCTTTTGGATGTGAAATTTGGAAAGCATCATAAAAAAGCCTCTAACAGACTGCTTTCTTACTTATCTAATTGTATTGTAATTGCTGCTATTTGTAAATGTACATGAATATACAAAGATTACCAAGAATTTTTATGATAAACCCACACAATCTTTTTTATATTTATATTAAGACGTGTATTCTGCAAACAACTCAATTCCAGCCTTATAAGCATATCATTTTCTAGGATTTGTTACTACAAAGGACAACCAAACCCAATACTTAAGTGCCTTGTGTATTTTAAACAGCTCAAACAGACTGTGGAAAAAAGCCTTAAATCACAAAAGCCCCAAGGATCCCATGTAGATTGTGCTCCAGAATACTGCATCATCCTTAGATTTCTCCTCAGCAAAAATACATCCACAAGTAGTGGAACTAAAAACTGACAACTTGAGGGGTTTTAGAGCGTGTGTCTTGAGTTCGTAATATATTGGAATTTGTCTCAAATGGTTATTTCAGGGGGACTTCCATATATGTATTCATATCTATTTCAACAGCAACCTTGACATCCATTAAACACTTAACATGAACAAATGCCAACCGGTGAGACTTAGGTATTTGGGGATTAAATTGACCTCATTTTCAGATGGTCATTACAGTACTTTTCATTAAAGCTATTTCTTGTGTTTCAGAAAGTCTTTACCAATTATTTTCAAAATATGGCCTTCTAGCATACAAGTGATCCTGCTTGGTACTGTCTTAATGAAGATTTCTTTGAGGTTTTCATCACTTCAAACCATTATATGTTAACAATTTTCTGGTCATGAAACTGCAATGTTTCTTTAACAAAGCTGAAATTGTTTGAAGTAACTGGTGTTTTGTATAGATGTATGTAAAGATAAACAGACTGCATTTGTACAATAGATTTTGTTTTATAATAAATACCTTTAAAAGATTTGATTAGCAGCCCTTTTTATGAGCAGTGATGTTTCAGCGTCTCCAGTAGAGACACCGAGGCACGATCCAATTGTTTCAGGTATTTGGTAAGACGAGTGTTGCCGTCTCTTTGTCTTTAAAGTACAACAGCAAGAGCAAGAAAGTGAAGAGGTTAATTGGAAAACTGATTCTTGTGCAAACAAAGAAGCGAGATTGCTTCAGGTAGATTTCTAGCAAGCCCAGGCAAAGTATGGGATAGTTTAAGGGTCACAGACAAGGGTAACAAATGTTTCAGACTTACATAATGGTGATCTCCCACCAACCAAGATGATGACACTTCCCCCAGGAACAGCCAGGTCCCACAGGAGAGATGTTTTCCCCCCCACCTTGGTGGCTGGCTCTTAAATGAGCCCAGAGTAGCCCCACCCTGGGTCCACCCCTCCTGGTCACAGGTGCTCCCCAGGCCAGGCACCTTTCACCAGGTGTTCAATCACTGATTCAGGCTGTCACCTAGCATTTCCCTTACACTGATCATCTGTAGAATTACAGTTGTTAGCTAGCTATAGAGCTTACCACAACTTTGTCAGCATTTCGTATCAATAATCTCTGTGGTTTTGCTAGACTGGGTCAGATCAGTATTTCTTTTTTTTATGTATAGTGTCTTATAAATGATCTTCCAAGGATACAAAACAAAATCTGTAACTAAAGACTAATTTTTTTTTTAAGGTGGACGTCATACATGAAAACTAGTTTAACTGACTCTTGTTTGGTCTTGTGTTTCTGGAATAAGTATACGTAGTCTCAGATTTGTGAAAATTTCTATCTTGAACATAAAGCAGAAATCATCTTTAACCAACTTTCCCTTATATTAACATGTGAGTGAAATTCAGCGTGTACAATAAGCTTTGACAAGGTAGAGCTGAGTTCTAGGTATTAACCTCACGTTCTTTCAAAGTTTTCAGTGCTCCAGTGATGTCGCAGAGAGTAGATTGAGAATTCCTGAGAATAAGCAGTTCCATTCGTTTGTGGTGTAGGGGAAAACTGACTGTGGAGCAAAGACGAGGGAGAAGACAAATCAAGAAGGGTGAGGAAAGCCTCCAGGTTTTCGTGAGATAGCTTCCCCAAAGACGTGTCAGGTAAGCCAACGGGCTGGAGAAGGCAAGCAGACAATCCCCCCAGATTTGCAGATAACATCCTTCTGAGATCAAGACCTGCAGTGACGGCAGAATCCTTTTGCTGAAGCAGATGCAACTTCTCCTGTTTCAAAGACGTATCACAGCCATCTGCTCGTGGAACTTCCCGAAGGTAACCCAGCTCCAGGGCTGCCCTTTTCAGCAGGGACTTCCCCCATTTCTCTCCTCCCCTTATATCAGGTTTAACACAAACTTTACTGCTGGGTGTAGCTTTTCTCAGAGGGAGGTATTTGTTATAAAGATCTTATCATGGAAATAATTACGTGACAACAAACTTTTTGCTGCTGTTGCTGATTTTCCTCAACCCTAGAGAATCTATGACAGCAAAACTTACTTCTTATTTCTTCCTTTTTTTTTTTTTTCTTTTGGGTTCTGCTGGAAGCAGCACCTTTGCTAGGCAGCTTCGTCTGTGTAGCTATAGCAGCAATTTATTTGGTGCCTGATCCAATGACGACGACGGGGAATTTTGCCCGATGTGATGGAGAATATGATTAGTTGACAACTTTCCCAACATGGGCTCATCAGTGGGTGAGAAGAATCACCGAAGGCGCCAGCTTGTGTCACTGTGACAAGCGTGCTGTTCCCCTTGCTTTAATACACTTTAGTATGCTCACGTTTCTTTCTTTTTTTTTTTTTTTTTACATTTTGTTTGATACTACTCATGTTTGAATTGTTTACGTTTTGCTCAGTATGTTTACTCTTAAATCATTTCCATTTGACTTAGAAACAGAAGTTTGTGTAGTTAAGGTTCACCGCTGCAATAAAGTCACTGTGACTTGGCATTCAGTTCGTTGTCACTTTGTTGTCTGGTATCCAAAGAACCCTGTTGTCCTGTGACATTTTTGGCATAGTCAGCGGGATACCAGGCACGAAATGACTAACGGTAGATGGAATGCCTTGGAGGAGGAGATGTCTAGGGAGGGTTGGGAAGGACTGGCCTGCAGTCAGGACAGGATCTGATCAAATTGCTCCGAGCCAGTAATGTTTAGGAGCGATCTGTGGGTAGGTGTCAATGCCAGAGAAAGAAATTAAGCAAAGGAAAGGAAGCTCTGATCAATCTTCTGTGTTGTTGTTGGAGGACATCCGAAAATGATAAAGATCGCTTAAAAAGAAAAATTGGAACCACTGGAATCTGATTTCCAGATTTAATGGAACAATATCAGAACAGAGAAAGTGATGTGAAAAATGTCGTGACCGCTATAAAATTTTGGGGAGATCAGATTAAAAAATCATGTCATTGAAAATCATCATAAGAGGGCTGAACAACCCCAGCCCAGATTATGTTGATCTGGAAGATTGGGACGGGAATATTTCTTTATCCAGTGAAAATGAAGGGGAAGCTGCCAGCTCTTTTGGAAAGGCAGATGTTCTTCCTATAGCAAAAATTACTGGCCTGCTCAGTCTCAGTGATAATATAATAGGAAATGAAAGAGACAAGGAGTTTTACTTCTGCAGAAATAATGAATCTCTCTCAACAATTTAAGAACCCAGTGGATGCTTCTATCATTAAGTGGGTGTCTGGTGCTTGGGACAAGGGAGCTAGTGCTCTCATGGTCGCTCGTTCAGAAGTAGGAAGTGTGTTATGAACATTTAGGCAGGCATTCTGACCACGATGATAAGGGTTTTATACCCATGGGAGAACTTTTCCCTGGTGATTGTTACCACTGTACAATGCCTCTAATGATGAATTCTCACTTTTTCCCTCTTCTGACAATTGTAGTACTCAGTGTCCTGATAGGGACACTGCCACGTTTCTCTATTTGGTCTATGGACTACACTATATTTAATATCTCACTATACTTCCAACGTGGAAACTGCTGTTCAATTAATCATTTGTACTTCCTGCTTTGGTCCAGGAGAGTACAAGATGATCCCGCTGACAAGTGCTCTCTATGCCAGGTGGAAAATACTGTTCTATCATATTACAGTAGTCATTGTTTTCTTGGCAATGCTCTTGTTTGCTTGTGATTTAGTCAGTTTTACAAGACAACTCAGATCTTTTTGCTCTCTTAACATCGTGCGAACACACGCAGTTCTGAGGCTGGATTAGTCTCTTGACCAGTCCTAGTGATCCTGGGCTCTATCTTGTATGTGGCAGCAACACACATAAGACCTTACCTGCCGAGTGGGGAGGCAAATGCTCAGGTATGTGAATCCAGAGATGAGAGTGAGGAAAAGGCAAATGCCCAGAAAGATCCAAGTATCTTTTAGGAAAGAAAAAAAAACAAGCTTTCCCTATATCCTTTGTTTGCAGAGACACCTACATGGTGCCAGGGCATGGATATGAGGAGGATCTAGCATTGCCAGGAAGAGGAGACAAAGTAAAGGGAATCCTCAACATGTTTGTCTGTCCCTCTGTCCTTGTTATAACCATAGGATAAGTGCAAGCACTTCAGGTTACTTTTGTTTGCAGACTGTGCAATGTTTGACAGCAGCTGGGAACAATTTCTCTCACGTAGACTGTTTGTTTTGCTTGTCTCTAACAGGAAATACGCCAGCGCCTGACCTGCCCACAGATAGCACAGTCCCTTGGCAGGAGCAGCCCATGTTTTGCTATTCGCTTCTAACAGAAAGGCATTCATTTACCCAGCAGTGATGTGTCTCTTGACTACTGCTTGGTCTTTAAACCGATTCTTTGGTGTTGTTGAAAACAGGTATCTATCTATGCATATATATATGCGCATTTCCTTCCCTGTCCCTCGCTTCTGTACTGTCCCTGTTTCAAGCTTTCCTCCATGCCACAGGTGAGCCTCCTGTCCTTTGTGAAGGCTTCAGACATGGGGCAGATGAGGCCTGAGATGCACAGGTACGATGCAGTGAGGATCCAAGGCTGCTGCAGGATCTAGAAGAGCTGGAAAAAGCCAAACTGAGGGCTGGGATCTCACAAATAGCCTGTCTAGGTAAGGCCTGCTCTGAACTCTGCTGCTTTTCATGCAGTTGCATAAGCCCAGAGTGTATTTCAATAAGAATGAGATCAAATTTCTGGAGATGCTTTTTCATCTCCTGTCCAGAGGGCAGGAATTTATCTGCACTGGGTGGCATTTTTTTGTTCTACATAATGAAATAATTTAGGACTTCTCCCCTCTGGCATACAAAATGAGGAGCTTGAAATGTCTGTGAACTCACACCCTGCATATGAGAAAGCAGCATCTAACTCATTACTCAGATGAGAACACGTAAGTAATTACAGCCCAGTGTGTACACTGGCCCCTATTGTTATGTCTTTCTGTGCACTGTGCGGACTCTCACTATCGCACCTCACCAAGGTCTGGAAAACATCAGCAGTGGCAAATTCCAATTACAAAATAGTTATACTCTCACTCCATCCCATGGGCTGAGGTGTCTGAGCACATTCATCTGGCTTCTGCAAGGAAAATGCTACCTTTCCCCTCCTGTTGAGCAAGCAGTAATGAGAGGAGGAAGAACTGCCGAGCTACAATTGACCTTTTTAGCGGCAGCTTGACCTTACGATGAAAAATCAGTGAGATGGCATCTCTACTGCATTGTTTCTTTCCCAGTCCCTGTGCATCTTCCCTTTCCACCCCTCCACGATGAGATAGAGCACATACTTACATTCCTGGTCCAAACATGCCACCTGCTGTTTGTCAGAAGGGAGACATGGCATAGCCAGTAAGGCCAGTGCATATATTGTCCAAACTGGATGCAATGCATATTTGCATTGCAGAGCCAGCCAAAGGATCTGGGTGTCACAGGTTAGTCTGCTCTCCGCCATCACAGAAGAATCATCCTGCAACACTATGCTCCTGACCTGTAAATGTCACAGAGCAGCAAGGCCAAAGCCTGGACAACCTTATAACCTACCATCATGTTATTCTGAGCCAAGGCACGTAGCTGGCACTGCCTGAACAAACCACAGCACAAGGAAACATCCCTTTGCTTCCTCCTGCTGAGGGTCTCTAACAGAGAGCTGGGTAGGGGTTGGTGGAGGCAGGAAAAGCTGGAGTTAAAGTGATACTGGGATTGCAAGATGACACAATGGCTGCTTCACAGTAGTGATAGCACAGGAGGTCTCTGAGAGTGTTTCTGTAGAAGGGAAGATTAGGAGTGAATCACAGAATGATTGGGGTTGGCAGGGCCCTCTGGGTCCATCTGGCCCAGCCCCTGCTTCAGCAGGAACACCCAGAGCAGAGCAGGGTGCCCAGGCGGCTTCTGAAGATCTCCAAAGAGGAGACTCCACAACCTCCCTGGGCAACGGGTGGCAGGCACCCACATAGCACAGAAGTGCTTCCTGATGGACTGAGGGAACCTTCTGTGCTCCAGTTTGTGCCCATTGCCTCTTGTCCTGGCACTGGGCACTACTGAGCACAGCCTGGCTCCGTTCTCTTTGCACGCCCCCCTCGGGTATTTATAAACATTGGTAAGTCCTTCCCAGAATCCTCCTCTTCTCCAAGCTGAACAGTCTCAGCTCTCTCTCAGTCTCTCCTGATAGGAGAGGTGCTCTGAACCTTTAATCACTTTAGTGGCTCTTCTTAGGACTCTCTCCAGGATGTCCATGTCTCTCTCGTACCGGGCAGCTCAGAACTGGACACAGTGCTCCAGATGTGGCTTTGCTAGCACTAAGTGGCAGGGAAGGGTCACCTCCCTCAACCTNCTGGCTCCGTTCTCTTTGCACGCCCCCCTCGGGTATTTATAAACATTGGTAAGTCCTTCCCAGAATCCTCCTCTTCTCCAAGCTGAACAGTCTCAGCTCTCTCTCAGTCTCTCCTGATAGGAGAGGTGCTCTGAACCTTTAATCACTTTAGTGGCTCTTCTTAGGACTCTCTCCAGGATGTCCATGTCTCTCTCGTACCGGGCAGCTCAGAACTGGACACAGTGCTCCAGATGTGGCTTTGCTAGCACTAAGTGGCAGGGAAGGGTCACCTCCCTCAACCTGCTGGCATTAGGAAAGAATAGTTCAGTGGAAAGGGACCTTCAGGGATCCTCATGTCCAACTGCCTGACCGCTTCAGGGATAACCAAGGGTTACAGCTTGTTACTGAGGGCATCGTCCAAATGTCTCTTGAACACTGACAGGCATGGGGCGTCAGCCATCTCTGTGGAAAGCCTGTTCCAGTGTTTGACCACCATCACAGTAAATGTATGTTTCCTGATGCCCAGTCTGAGCTCCACTCGTGCACTTTGTGCTGTTCCCACCCTGCCGTTGGTTCCCAGGAGCAGCACCTGCCCCCGCTTCACTCTGCTCCCCTCCTCAGGGAGCAGCAGAGAGCAGCGAGGTCATCTCAGCCTCCTCCAGACTGGACATCCCAGGTGCCCNGTCAGCCATCTCTGTGGAAAGCCTGTTCCAGTGTTTGACCACCATCACAGTAAATGTATGTTTCCTGATGCCCAGTCTGAGCTCCACTCGTGCACTTTGTGCTGTTCCCACCCTGCCGTTGGTTCCCAGGAGCAGCACCTGCCCCCGCTTCACTCTGCTCCCCTCCTCAGGGAGCAGCAGAGAGCAGCGAGGTCATCTCAGCCTCCTCCAGACTGGACATCCCAGGTGCCCTCAGCCTCTCCTCACGGCACGTGCCTCCAGCCCTGTTACCAGCTTTGGTGCCCTCCCCTGGGTGCTTTCAAGGACCTTAACATCCTGTTTATATTGTGAAGCCCAGAACTGCATGCGATACTCAAGGTGAGGCTGCACCAGCACCAAATACAGTGGGAGAATCACCTCCTTTGACCTGCTGGCCGTGCTGTGCTCAGTGCACCCCTCAGGCAGTTTGCCCTCCTGGCTGCCAGGCACACTGCTGGCTCAGGCTGCACCTGCTGAGCTGCTCCCTGGCCTTCTCCTGCTCCCCTGCCAGCTCTCCTGACAGGCCTTGGCACCAGGCCCTCTGCTGAGGGAGGGAGGCCATGGCGGGCCTGCGGGCCGTGGGAAGAGGTGTCCCAGCACCTTCGCACTTGTTCTGGGGCCCGGCTGGCTTTGGCGGCGCGATTGGGGTGCCCTTCTGTGGCAAAGATGCAGAATTGCAACCCTCTTTTAGGCTCGTTCGTGCAAACACCACATACATTTGCCTGTCGCTGTGGAGGCAGCTGCCCAGGCCCTTGGCAGGAGAGCCAGGGGCTGAGGACACAGCTCCCTGGAAGGGCTGAGAGATGGCAGATGCCCTGCAGAGAGGGGGGGAAAGAAGGGGTTAAAGTACAGAGGGAGGGACAAGGCTACAGCTAGCAGATGTCCAGGGCTGAAAAGTAGGTCACCTATTTCTGCCTGCGGGGTGGGATTTGAAAATAGACATCAATGAGCAAACAAAGCCAAGTCGTACCTCAAGGAGTAAAACTGAGTGTTGGAGGCCTGGCAGAAATCCTGTGAGTGCACAGGGCTGCTCTAACAGGTCAGACACAGCTATTAATTAAGACTACCTTTTAAAAAATTACTTTTATCTGCATGCACATATATGCAGTCCATAGAAGACAATCACTTGCAAATGCTTTTGAGGCTGCGGCCCTTGGTGCACCTGTGTCTCTCTCCCTAATATAAAAAGGGTTATGTAGTATTGCCCAAGCAGGTTGTAAGGTTTCTGCAAGGCATTCCCTATCTCAGAGGTTGGAACCATATAAATAGTTACTTACGATCACTTACACTTTTTAGGAACCTAATCCAGGCACTCCTGTTTGCATGCTTGTACCCTGCTATGGGGACAGCAGGTTAGGAGAGAGCTGGGGTGAAGCGCAGCGAGCTAATCCACAGAAAGTGGAGTTCTGTGGCTGGGTCAGGATAGGGTCATTTGGCAACTATTTAGAGTCTCCAATTTATTCAGAAAAAATAAATTTGAGGGCAAATTCTGACTGACGTAAAAGCAGCTGCTTTGACCAGTTCAGCTTCAATGTGCCTGGGTCTCCAGCACACACTGACTGCTCTTGACACACCATCAGCATAGAAGTATTTGACTCACTGCAACACAAAAGATCTTTCAGGTTTAAAGAAAACAAACAAACAAAAAAGAAAAGAAGAACAAAACCAAAAACCTCATTACTTTGTACAATTTGTTCAGTGAACAAAATATTTCTTAGCTTTCTCTGCTACAGTTTTTGTTGGCAGCTTGGGCATCAGTGAGAAACTTGTGAAATAGCTTACAGGCTGCAGAAGACGTGGTGGGGTTGGTTGGTTTGTTTGTGAGGAATGTATCACAGAACAGGCATCAAGCACTCCTTAGAGCTCTCTAGTGTAGGATATTCCAAGGCCAATTTCAAAACTTTTATCCACTGATGTCCTCCTACTTCTTTCACATCAACAGCTTTGCTCTCAGGAGAGAATCTGTCAGATGGAGTCTTAAAGGACAACAGATAAATCAGCTCACTGAAGCCTACACTAGGGAGGTAAGGAAATGTTTTACATTGCGACGAGCCAAGTCCTTGCTGAGGTTGTTTGAATCTGGAGATACTCGCTCGTGAAAATTTCAAACTGGATAGAAAATTGCCCTTCAAATCCTGGTTTCTGTCTTAACCCAGGTTAGCATGAGGTATGTTCAGCTTGGGTACGGCATGCTTGGTGTGCCTCTGCTTCTCCTTCCTGATGTAAATTGGGTTACATAGGATTGCCCCAGTGAGTCACGATGTCTCTGCAAGGCATTTCCTATCTCAGAGGCTGGAACTACACGAACAGTTAGTTGCAATCACTTTTTTTTAGGAACCTAATGCCTTTAACTGGCACTTTTCATGTTTGCATACCTGCACCACACCATGGGGACAGCAGGTTAGGAGAGACGGGAGAAGAGACAGGCTTAAACACAGGAGGCATCTGTATTTTCCTAGAAGAAGGTAATTTGTCCACATTTTTTTTCCTATGTGCATATTTAATCAACTTAGCTGCTAAAAGCTGATCATAGTGGTCCTTCCTGGCCTTCAAACAAGGGAATGTTTTCTCTTTCCTCTGTTCCTACCTGGCTCAAGGCAGTGAAATACAGAGCCAAACTCTAGTTTTAATGTTGCAGTATTTAAAACACATACAAGTTCTCATCTTGATCAGTTTGGGGGTGACACTCTCTTTTCTGTGGTGGAATTGAAAGAGAAGAAAGAGAAGGGAGAGAGAAGGTTTACAGCAAAAATAAATGGCAACTGGTGCTTATGACATGCACTTGATTAGATGATTATTCCCTGTGCTCAGTATCCCTGGGTGATCCAGCCTGTTCCTATCATCTCTCTCAGTCCTGTGGTACAGTTTCACAGAAATATGAAATCAGTAGTTACTGGGCAGCTATATCTTAACCGGTTGGGAAGTGGCACAATATGTTTGCCTTTTGTTTTCCTAGAAGAAGTACCATGAAGGTAAAATTTCTCCACCTTGTTTTTCCTCTGTGCTTGTTTAATCAGCTTAGCTATTAAAAGATAACAAGGGCTTAGGACTATCATTAGCCTAGAGGGGTCATGTGGTTGTGCTGGTAATTAGCACTGCTGTTGAACTCAGAATTGTTAAATAGGTAACTATAAAAACAGTACCCACTGCACAGCTACAGGAGCAAAATAAAAACCAAGTCCCTCTCCTCTAGAATCTGTATCCAATTATTTGTTTAGCACCTTTCCTCCCTTGTTTCTCTTCTGTGATATTAGTATCTATATCCAAAGTATTTAACTGCTTGAAATGGGATTAAGACACTACAGTCTAAAATTACAATCCCGCAAGCCTCCTGCTGAGCTGCTCTGTAAGCTTTAAGGTATCAAAAATCCCTGGGAGGGCCCTGAGAGGGCCAAGTATCTCCTATCTGAATCACAACGCAGAAACTCCACATTGCTTGGACTGTGTCCCCGGGAGCTCCTGAGTCCTAGGCTGACACTGGGCGCTTCACAGCTCAGTCCTTGGCTACACTTTCTTTTGAAACACAGCCAGAGGGAGACGAAATGAAGTTAGGCGCTCCTTATATACAACAGTCTAGGGCTTAGCTCAGTGAGGCTGCAGGATAACAGGCTCCCATTCCCTTCTTTGCCCATGGACCTTAACAGATTGCTACAAAGAGCTAAAGGAAATGGACAACTATAACCTCAGGAGCTGGTGAGGTGAGAGGGGGGTGACATGCAGATATACCAGGAAATACTGTATCAATGCATTTGACTTCTGTATCATATGTAGCCCTGGAAACAATGGATTCACAAAACTTCTGGAAAAAATACCCTGCATCCGGTTAATCTGCATCACAATCCTATCGCGATAGTGCTTTTTTGGAAGGCACCATGCAAAGAACTAGGGTGCAAACAGCAAAGAAACACTGCAATGGGACCGTGGAGAGGATTTTGATGTAAAGTAATGGAAAGATCCAAGAAGTATAAAGCCTTCACGGTAACAAAATTCATGCAATTAGCGGCATCACGCAATTGCTTGCATCTGCAAAGTCCTGACTGCTCAGCAAAGAAGTGATTTGGAGCACACTGTCAGGCCAAGGGGACTGTGTTAATTGGAAAGAAAAAAGAATTTGTGACAAAGGCACTGCCAGGGCACTCGCCTAACTGATGAGCTACTTTGTGATCCACAGCAAGGAGGCCCAACCTCCTGTGTCTCCGGGTTTATTTCTCCATTTAATTATTTCTCAGAGAAGTGACTGTCTCCTTTTACTGATTTGTATGATACACGTAACAGCCAGCTCTTGGGCTCTGCTGCCTTAATACAAACGCTCACTGCATGTGGTTTGCTTACCAGAGCCTTCCAAACTGACAATAAAGCAAGAAGCTATGAACTGTGCAAGTAGCTGAAGATAATTCTGTGATATTTTGAGGCAAGAAGTTGCAACAAGTACAGACGAAGTCCTGTAATAACTTTACACAAGACTGAATTCTTCTTTCCGTACAGTATTCCCCATGCATTATCTGTTGCTTTGCAAATTTTCTTTGTTGTCACATATTACATCTCAGGAGTTATCAGGAGGGAAACTAGAGATGTTGGCAGCGGCACAGAAGGGTAGACAAGGATTTTGTCATCCATAGAAGGTAACATATCTAAGAAGATTCTAACCAGAGCCTTCATTTTATCACTCTTCTTCAAGACAATTTGCGTTTTCTGCTTGCAGCCCAGCAGTGAGGCAGAAACAGGCTGCTTCACATTTGTCTCCTTGATATCACAAAAGCGCGCATTTTCCATGGACATTTGGATTTGTGCAGAAGTTCATTGCACTAATGCACTCATGCACTAATGGAGCAAACAACCAGACAATGACAACAGACAAGAATCAACAGATTGGAACTCTCCCTGGCAGCAACAGAAGATGACAACATCCCTTTGCTATTCCTCCATATCAGTGGGTTAATCCAGAGGGAGAGGGCAGGATGAATGTCAGTAGGACTATCAGGAAGCAGAAGATAAAAGTTCAAGCTTTATACTGTACGTGGAGCTGCAGATCCTGAAGGGAAAGTGCCAGGCTCCTCGTGTTGAAATACTGATTTTCACAACTATAGATTGCAACAAGACACATCCTTGCTAGACTTCATTTACGGGCCATTTTGGTCAGACCATGACGATGTGGATGTCCACATGTCCCTCGAGGTTAGTTTGTAAGCACGCTGACCAAATGCAACTAAATTAACAAGGGTTGAACTGAGTCCACGTGCCAGCAACAAAATGGCAGGCTGGTTTGCAGGTCTTTCTGGGTTCAACACAGCACGTGCTGTCTCCTGTCAAAAGCGTGTGTTTGGGGAAAGTGTCACAGGAGACAGGGAACTGAAATTACTGTGGGAGGAGAAAATATAGGGGACAGAGTACACGGTGGCTGGAAGCTATAGTTACTTTTTTCTGCTGCTTACAGTATAACCTGTTTTATTACCAGGGGCTAATTTGGTTTCTGATGTTAATAATTAATGTAATCAAGTTTCCCCTGTTCCCCATGATTTCTAATCAACAGCGTTAGCTTTTTAGCTTCCCTCCACACACCTTGCCAGTTGCTTTATAATTAGGCCTCACTGCCTCAGGAATCTTCTCACTGTTGCTGCCTTGCCTGCTCCCCAGATCTGCCATTTCCTACCCTCAGACCAACACCTCCTCCAGAAGGAACTGACCAGGGCTCATGCTACTGAGACCAGTTGAGCTCAGTAGGGCTTTGCTCACGCCTAACATGTGCTACTGGCACAACTCGCCAGCCTCCAGCACCCTCTGAGAGGATGGGAGAAGCCTCCTGCAGAGAGCTGGGGCTGGTCAGCCAGAGAGCTCCGCTCCCTCAGACAGCCGCCAGCCTGCGGGCTGTGTCCATGCTCTGGGGCCGATCACCAAAGCTAACAAGTTCTGGTTGCTTTTTGCTCCCAGGCGATGAGCCGTGTTCACGAGCGCTGGGCAGGTGGGAGAAGATATGTGAGAGAAGGGAGGATGACCTGCGTGATGTGACCCCCCACAGACAGGAGGGGACTGACTAGAGGCCCAGGTGAGAACTGAGTGGGTTGGTGCCAAAGCCTCCCTCCATGCCTCTGCTCTTTCCAGCGAGACCACAAGGATGGCACGGAAGTCCCATCCCTGTCCCCAGCAGCTTTTCCTTAGAAATGCTAATAGGATCAGTGTTGGAAATGAGATTAGAAGACTGAACTTGAACATTTTGTTTCATCTAAATGGATTAACTTGTGGGTTTGGTACAGCCAAGCATCCATGCTCCCCCCCCCCAGCAGCATAACCATGAAGTCATTGTTCAGAAATGCTTCTTCTTAAAGCTACTTAGTTTTCACAGTTTTAATAAGCTGTTGGGCTAAACATTAAATCATTAAAATTCTTTAAAGCTTTTTTTCCTCTTTCTGGAACTACGATGAGGATAAAGGGTTTTGTAAGGGTTATGGTTAAATCAGAGGTGTTTGCGTCTCAGCTGACCTTGCTCTACAATTGTTACTTTATTGTTGAATTAATGCAGCTGGGGCACTTCTTTGGTGCAAGGCACCAAATTGTCCAGTTCTTTCTAGGCCCATTTCCTAAGCACAACTTGTCAGTACCCAGAAGAGTTGATTACAGTCAGATTAAGACTAGTTCAGGCTTCGTCGTGTGCCTGAGGTGATCAAATGGCTACATGCTGCCAGTGGGGAGGCTCAGCTGCAGACCTCTATAGCAGGTGCTACCCCTGCCTTGCAGGCACTGGTGCTTCCCTGCTTCTGGGGGCTGTGAGCTGGGCAAACTGGAAATGAGAAACTCTTCGTAGGGTCCCTCAGATAGGTTGCCCCCTGCTCTGGAGAGCGCAAAGGGAAAACAACACGCAGACAGGGACAGCTGTGGTGGTCCTGGCAGAGCTGGAGCAGAGGCACAGCCCACACGCTGACAGCCTGACGTTATGGATATGTGGCAAACTGCTGCAGGACGGGTGCAGTCCTGCTCCCCTCCTCTGGTGCCACGTCCAGCAATCGCAGGGCCACGGGGTGAGCTGGTTTGGCAGGTTACCCTGCTGCTTGGGAAGACAAGCTTGTTTTCCAAGGAGGGGCAGAGCTGCTGAATCACAGCGGCAGCTGGCAAATGTCCCCCTGGCACTTGTGCAGCAGGGTTTGCCAGCCCCTACCAGCTTCAGGAGATGGCTGAGGGGTTAATGGTGCACAGGGAGGGTACATGGGCACCAGCTGATGGGGTGATGGTAACTGAGCAGGCTGTTGATTTTTGTATTTGCAGCTCCCATCACAAAGATACTGATTTTCACAGTATCGGAAATACCCATTTAGTAAAACACTACAAAGCTTCAGGTCCCAGGCCATGACTGCAAGTTCTCGGAGTTTCCTTGCCAGCAATTACATACTGCAGCTACCCAAAGCAATTTGCTCATTGCTGCTGCCACCAAAAGCAGACTGGTATTTTTTCTAATTGATCTATTTATACTTTTGTATTTACATATTATCACAGATATTGGCATGGTGTGGAGGTCTTCAGATTTGCACACAAGTCCCAGGGATGAAAGACTGGTGTTTCAGTACTTTGCCTGTGGTTCAGCTCACTGTGTGACACCAGGCCAGCCACGTAACCCCTCCGCTTTCCCTAACTGTTCTGTAGTGCTTTGAGATCCTCCTTGTAGATGTGAAGTGTTTCTGCCTTGGAGCAGCAGCACACCCTAGCAATACCAACTTGCACTGGTAATGGTAAAATCACCTGGACAGTTGTCGTTTTAAAAAATATTTCTAAAATTTGATGTTGTGTAATTATATTAACAAGAAAACTGTAAGACAAAAACAAGGCCTGTGATGTTCCAAACCCTTCCAGAATGGAGATGGCAGTGATTAAAGCCCTTGATTAAAGCCCTCGCAAATTAGATGCGTGTCAGTGGAAATGTCATTCTGCCCCTTCTGAGGTATGATCCATCCCTCACGTTCTGGGCACGGTTGCTCAGAATAAAGGATGCATCAACAGCAGCACAGTTTAATGCTACTTCTACTAATACTACTACTTCTAATACTACGTTAGTACTACTTCTATTATTCTACTTCATTGTTAAGATGAGCCTTACACTTAGGAGGGAAGCTGCGATGTGTAGTAGCCATTTACAGACGTTTTACACTCAAACTGTTGATCCCATCTCCAGATACTGCCTCTGGTGCTGGCTAAAGGTTGTGACCTGATAATCCTTGTAACGCTCGAGCTGCTTGTCCTGAGGGTGCCTTTTAACACTGCACTCTCATTTATGCATTCTGTATACCTGTAGACCATTCTTGTCTGTTACCGACCTGCTCCCGGTGCAAAGCCTTTCCAACAAACTGCCATCAACAACTGAGAATGCAACCAGCACAGCCTCACTTTATGTTGTGAAATCTCCACGTGCTGCAGTCAGTGCTGGTGCTCGCTGCTAGGTCATGCAAGTGGCACGACACAGACAAACAAACAAAACAAGCAGTGGAAGAAGGAAGACAGGAGACAGCTAAAATGTGGAACAAATACAGTCCAGAGAGCCTTCTGGGCTGAGCACCAGCTGAAACCATGAATGGAGAAACAACATTGTTTAGAGGATAAACTTTTTTTTTTTTTTTTTTTTTTTAACATTTTACTAAAGAAATCTGCTTGTATGAAAAAGAAAACAAAACCAGGCTCTATGCCCACAGGCTTAACTGTGCAACTGTATGGATCAGCAAATGCATTTCATGCTGCTGCATTCTGACCATATGTTTGTGACACATTAAGTTCACATGTGTTCATAATTACTGTGGCTGTAGCGATTTATTCGGGCAGAATGAGACGATGGTGTGCCAGAGCCAGCAGTCACCGGCCTCTTTCTCATGGAAGCAACCCACCACTCCCACAGCTCGGGTAGGGCTTTTGTTCACCGAGGTTTTGTGAAATAAGGATGAACCCTCATGTGCTGGAGAGCAAAATGAGCAAGGGTGGCTCCTAGTAGGGTGAAGCGTGCTGTGACTCAGTTCTTGAGAGCACAAGCAGTGCCTACAGAAAGCACAGAAGACTGCTGCCAAATGTTGGTGAACCGGTGGGAAAGATGCAGGAATAAGAAGAAAGCCGACTCTGTGTCAGGAAGTCTCGTGCAGAAGAATAAACACAGCTTTACCTATTGCCTCTCTTCTTTGTCCACAAAATTTGCGGATGCTTTACGTAGGGACAGGCTCCCACCAAGACCCTGCTTTTGTACCCAAGACTTGAGCCCACTCCTAGCTTGACCCGCTGTTTCTCACCTCACTAAGGCTCTCCTCACAGAGACCATGCTTTCTGCAGCAGCACCTTCGATGCCTCTTTGTAACATTGCTTATTTCCAAGGGGCTGCATCTGCTGAATCAGTCACTGATTTGCAGCAAGATGCAAGTACAGCCGTACCCAGCTTAATCCTGTGTGTCAGATGGGCACGTGAAAGACACGAAGATACATTATTTGAAGTGCAGTTGCTTTATCCCAGGCTTCTGATTCATAATGAGGTCAAAGCAATGTATGCTTCCCCTTCTTTTTGTACACAGAACGAACGCAGGGATCTGCACCACTTTCCAGCGTTCCTGTGCTCAACGCGAGGAGCCCACAACTCCCTTATCGCTGAAACACCCAGCTCTGCCACTTCCCCACCTCATACATAAATAAATAAGCAGCCCTTGCCTCAAAAACGTCCCTACCTGTTTCTCTTTTTACGTGTATTAGGACCAGCACCTATCAGAATTACGTATACACAGGTCACTCCAAAAGTAATGCCTCCTCTTATTTCCATGGAAACGACGGCGGATGCAAAGAGCACAATAACACTTTTTGAAAGAGCAAATTCTCAGCTACAAAACGGTATTTTTTCAACATAGTCATCACTATTAGCCATACATTTTTGCCAGCAGTGAACGAAAGCCTGCATGCCGTGCTCACAGAAACCTGCACCAGCAGAGGTGACCCCGTTTCACAGCTGCTATGACGGCATCGTTGCTAGAAAAACGCTGCCCAAAGAGCCCATCTTTCATCAGCCCAAACGTGGAAGCTGGATCTGGACCACACAGTGGGTGTAGCCTTGGTGCAGCCAAGATTGGCCGTGTGCTCCAGGGTCTTCAAACTGGTCTGGGGCCTGGTGTTATTGTGTCGCAAGAGAAAGGCTGTTGTCTTCTCTGGCCTGACTCGGGAAGCTGGAGCCTTCAGCCTCCCTCGTTAGNCCTTCAGCTTCCCTCGTTAGTTACAATCTGCTGATTTGGGCAGATGAGCTGATCGAGACGCTCTTCGTTTCATGGCGTGACAGCTGTGCACGGCCATCCCAAACGTGGCTTGTCTGTCACGTCTCTGTCGCCACTGCTGGAACCACCACCGCCTCACTGTGCTCACAGCCACTGCTTGGTCTCCATCAGCGGTCAGCGAGCATCAATGAACGTCAGTGGGTGCCATTTTTTCCTCATGGAGGACCTCAATTCCACCCCTTGGCTCCATCCACACTTCCATGTCAGACGCCATTGTGTCAGAGTGCCCCTCTGCTGCCATCTGTCGCACAGCAACACAATGGAACAGAATATTGGCGGGAAGGTTCAGCCTCTGCTGCCACACCAACAAGATAAAGCAGGAGGCATTCGTGTAGCACCTACTGCCTCAGGCAGCAGGCCCATGGCCAGCACGGATAGGACAGCTGCAGACTCCGCTGTGGCTTCCCGCTGCCCTGACGTTTACATATTGATTTATTCGGATGCATTTTGTTTAAAACGCGCTCTATAATCTGGGGTGAAATTGGAGATTCCAGGCAAGAAAATAACCTTTTTCCTGGAGAATGCGGGCATCGATCCCGCTACCTCTCGCATGCTAAGCGAGCGCTCTACCATTTGAGCTAATTCCCCCGTGCGCATGTCTTTTTCCCCCCGCAAACCCAGACAGCCTCACCCCACCCCCTCCGCGCGCCCGGACTTGTTTCCAGGCAGTTTGGCGCCCGCGCAGCGATCGGGAGGGCGTGGCTCCGCTCACTGGCCAATAGCGAGGAGCGAGGGGCAAGGCCACAGGACACCCGCCCCTCCCGCCGAGGCCTCCTGCTGGGCCCGAGCGACTCGGATCCGGATTGGACGGAAAGGGATTATTTTTTTTCAAGAGGCCTGCGCTCTTCCGATTGGGCAACGGAAACGTCTGTCACCGTGACGTTGCCCTGTTGCTAAGTGCGGAAGGTGGGAAGGGAGGTGCGCCCATCCACCATGCTGACTGGCTAACAGGAAGCCGAGAGCCCGCCCCCATCCCTGTTCCACCCCATAGCAGCGTTCAGGAAGAGTGACTGACGCGTAAGCGACTGCCAATCAGTGGCCGAGCCGCGCACACTGTCCAATAGGAAAGGCGAGGGGCGGCATGATTGGCAGGCGGGGCGGAGGGAGAGGAGGGCTCGCAGGCGCTGATATGTCCGCCATCTTGGGCCATCGGTGATGGTGGCGAGCGGTGGCTTTCCCGCCTGAGCGGAGGCAGCCTGGAGCCTGTGGCGGGGGGACGCGCTTGCCGAGGTACGGCGGGTACGGCGCCGCCGCTAAGGGCCGCCTCCAGCGCCGCTCCGCGGGGCCGACGCCTCGCCGGCCGCTCCTCAGTGGCGGCGTGGGCC
>WBMW01003909.1:683727-760764 GCA_013396635.1 Penelope pileata
CGGCGCGTTGCTCGGGCGGGCCCCGAGCCGCGGAGCGGGGGGAGTGCTGCGGGGGGCATCGCCCGCCGTGCCCCGGCGGCCACCTGTGGTGTTGCTGCAAATCGTAGAACTCTGTTTTGCCTTCGTTCTTATCTCCCGGGTAATAAACCAGAAGCACCTTCCTGATAGCTGCTTTTGGATCTACTTTCTTGCTTTCGAACTAGCGCCTCGGTGTTCCTGCGTGGTCGCTGCCTTTATTTATTTATTTGGAATTCGTTAGGAGGAGGCAGTGTTTGTTTATCTGCCGTTAAACCCACCTGGCAAAACACAGCTTGGGACCTGCCAGTCCTCTTGCCTTTGTTTTGCTTTAGTGGCTAAAAACTTCTTGAAGCACGAGGGGGGGCTGGCCTTAGTCCCGTGTCTCCGGTGGTGGCTGGGGTGCAGGTAGGGCTGGAGGCGGGGGCTTCTCTCGGACAGATGCTGTCCAAGGAGCAGCGCGCCTGTTCCGAGCATGCCCTGCTCCAACCGAAGCCTCTCCGGTGGAGGGATACTGCAGACTTCAGGCTGGTCTAAAAGCTTTAGGAAAGTTGTCCACAACTTGAAAACCAGGAGTTGTGTCACTGCTAGTGATGCTGTTTACATAGGAAGTGTCCTTCAGTGGAAGGAATCTCTATGTACCGTAACAGCATACCTGCTTGATTTTTAATAATGCTAAGCGTTAAGCCAATTTAAAATTTCTGGGTAGCATCTACTAATGTCTATCAACTGCACAAATATCCAATACCTTTCTTTTTTTTTTTGTTGCTTTCCTTCTTTTTAGCGGGTAGTCTCCCTGCTTCAGCCATCTGCCTGCAGAGCTGAAGTTAGACAAACTGCAGCGTGTGCCTCCAGTGCAGCGTGTGCTCTCAGAAGAGGCTGCGGTTGCTTCGCGCTGTGTTACTTCTTTGTGCTCTCGTTAGGGAGGCATGGACTAACTGTAGCTTGCAAGAGTCTTTATTATGCAAATCTAAAGGAACAATATAGAATTATGCTTCCAATATGGAACTTGTTAACGAGACTCTGTACAGATGTGGTATACAGTCACCACGTTAAGTTCTTAACAGTTTGTAGTCTTAAGTACTATGGAGGCACTGAGATGATTAGTGGCATCCATCTATGCTATTGCCTGAACACAGATAACGTTTTATTTGCTTCTTGTGTGAAATGCACATGCGGTACCCAATCCCATCCTTGAGTTACTAGAGGAATTTGTCTTTTGATGCTATTAGATGGTTTCATTTCAGCCAGAAAAACTAACGAGTTCTGTTTGCGATGAAATTAAGGAAAACGCCAAGTTTCATGTAAACTTGCAATTTAGAAATTCAGTGAGAGCAGCATGTCTAGTGGTAATGTCTTCAAGCAAGTGCACTACAGCTTCCCTGCAAACAAGCTAGATTTATGTGCAAACTGTGGTGGCTGTAATGGATCTGGGTTCTTCTAAATATAAGCTAGCCATTATTATTCCTTTATGGAATTTAATGTTAAATAGATTGTGTGAATTTTCAGAACATTGCTTGCAAACTCGCTGTGCTTCTCTTGACTTGATAAAGTGAGAAAATCTGGCTGTTCCCTTCCAAGCACTTCTTCCTTGCACCGAGCAGAGGTGAGGCTGTGGGCTGGTTACCAATCAGAGTGGATCAGATGGTGAGCTCAGAGTGCAACTCCAGCAACTTGAATAGAAAGGGATCTGAATTTACAGCAATATTAGAGCAGAAAATTATGTATGTGATTGTAGTATTAACAGATGGTTAGAGAGTGAACTCTGTTGCTGTGGCTCAACAGCTTGGCTTCTCTGCTCAGCTTAAGCTTGAAGTGTGCGTACGGTGCTGCGCTGAACAGCTGGCGTGAAAGCAGCCAGTGTGGGATTGAAACCTTGGTGGGGAGAGAAGTGCTTTGAAGAGCTCTCAGGTCTGGTTTCCTTTCTCTCCACTGGTGGTGTCCTCCTTTGTCCAAGTGCTTGACAAGTCTAGGAGTATCTATTTAACTCAGCAGGTAGTTAGGAAAGTCACTCTGTATCACTGTGTTGAAATGTTTTGTCTTGTAGCTTCAATGTTGCAGCATAGTACACAGTATCTCTGTAGGTAGTAGGCTTGCGCTACACTTCTCACCTGTAACTGGGAACATTCATCGCCTTTGGAAGTTTTGATGCAAACCACAGCCTCTGTGGGCAGAAGAGGAGGTGACAGTATGGACATAGTGCTCTACTTCCATCATAAGATAGATGTCTTAGGCATACCGTGTGGCATCTTAGATCTGGCTGTCGTAGCGGCGTTTTCATCTGTGCCCCTTAAGGCTGCCGTGTACTGTATGTTATTTCACACGGCAGCTTTAGCAGTAGTGTGTTTCCCAAAGCAGACCCTGCATCCACCTTCACAGAAGAACATAATTCTCCTGGCGTTTCTCTAGAGCAAGATGCGGAGCCGGGGGTTTTGGCAAAACTTTGCACAGTAATAAAACATGTAGGGATAGAAGAAAAATATCTTGCTTGTCCTGACTTACTTTCCAAAGTTGGAGGAGAAAAGCAAGGGACTTATTATTATGAAGTTACTTAGTGATTGTGTTCAGCCCTCATGTTTTCAGGGTGGGGAGGCAAGCCTGAAAGATGGACCAGAAAATATGTACAGAATATGAACTTAACTCCGACAGCTTTGCGTATCATGTCTAAGTGTTTTTGTGATGTGTCAATGTTCCAGCATCTGTTGTAGAAACCATATGCTACTAAGCAACTGAAGTAAAATGTTTTTGTACTCTTGGATGTTATATGCAGCTCTGTAGCTGACTCGGGACACTTTTCAGGAATCTAGATAGACTGAACTGGTAGGATTGGGACCACGTTTGGTGTCAGCCACTAACAGTTTGCTCCTGGCCCTTCCAGAGGCTAATAGCATTTTGGTAACAGTTCTTCATGCTAAATTTGGGGAAAAAGATTGCTATTGTCAAATGTAAGAATTTTTTATGACCTGTGTTTATTTACTAGCTTCCATTAGGTGTTGAGAAGCATATTTGGAGTGTGGGGTGACAAAGTTCCCGTGGCACATAAAGCCCCTTGGCTGTTTCTTCTTGCTGTCGCCCCCATGTAATTCTCTCCTAATGCTGTTAAGCAGACCCATCTGTTCCACTCACATGGGGCTCTAAAACCTGGAGTGCTCAGTGACAGGATCCACGCTGCGGGTTGTGTACCTGCGATGGGGGAGAGCCCCAGGAGGACTCCAGCATACGTCTGTGCGGAGCGGAGCTGTCATACGTGCCACTGGGGGTGGAGGGGCAATGCGTGTTCTCTCTGTCTCTGAATGTAACTGAACACACTGAAAATATTCTTTGGTAGTAGCAGCGCTCTGCTGTTACATAGGGGTGAGTAAAAAGCTGTTAGAGGGATTTTAGGTGTGTTGGCAAAAAAAAAAAAGACCTTCAAAGATGCCTTCCAACTCAAACGATTCTAAAATGGGTAAGAAGAGCTTCTATGAAATTGGTAGTGAGGATTTGGTGAAGATTGAACTACAATGTGAAGGGCTGCAGATTTTAATTTAAAAGCAAACAAAAAACCTACACGTACCCCAAAGCAGAAACTGCCTGATACCGAGATTTGTGGGTTGGTTTCCTAGGAGAAAGCCCTGTGAACTTTCCTGTTTCATTTTGGATGAGATGATTCCAAGCATTTATGCACAACACGCTGTTACACTTCTGTGGGGAGATGGAGTACGTGGCCTAGGGGTGGTCTCCTTTTTGTGTCCATTGGGTCTTCTGGAAACGGAGCCTGTGGGACTGTCGGCTGGCTCCGTTTGGTTGTGCCAAAAGATGCTTCTAAAAGCCAAGGAAACAAAAGCCTTTTTACGAGGACTCTGGTCCGGGGTGAGCCTTTGTGAAAGGGCCAGGTGAATCCCACTGTGGTAACAAAATGTGTTTGGGATTGAGAAGGGAAGCTCTAAAGTTAGTGGTTATTTGTAATGAGGTCATTAAATATCTTCCAGAGTGTAGCAAACCCTGCCTTCAAAGCATTCACGTTGTTAGAATACATCAAGTGGATCCTAGGCACTCCTCATCCCTGCTACACAGAGGTGCTGTCCCCTCATCCAGTGACTGCAGGCAGAACCTCTATCCACATCCCTGTGTATTATGAGCCTGTTGTACAAATGTAGCTTCTTGCCAAGGTTTTTGGAGAGAATCTTGTCATTTGCCAGACCTCCAGTATATAGAAAGGTGCTTCCAATAAGCATGTGTTACACTCCTCTGGAAGAGTGGAGCATGAGACCCTGGGCTGCTGCCGGGTGGTGCGTGTTCCTCGGTACAGGAGTGCCCCAACTGATGGAGGAATCAGAAGCAAGTTAATCAGACTTCAGATAATGCTTTATATAGCAACTATGGACAATGCCACTACACATGTGATTTCTCTTTTATGGTACTGTAACTAGTTTGAGCAGTGGGAGAGCAGAAGATGGGAATAATGGGTGTTTCTGAGGATTTGGCTTGCTCCCAATGGCTGTTACTGCAGCGGTGCTTGTGCTGGGAGAGGAGCATCAGCTGCTGCCCCCCAGGGTGAGTTGTTGCAGCTTTATACCAGGGCACTTCCACAGTTAGTGTTTCTCTTGCAGAAACTGAAAATAGAATTGTTTATGCTGCTTTTGTGTGTGTTTAAGCAGTGGATGCCAACTTTTCTTTATTAAAAGTTACAATAGGATAAAAACTAGAGACAAGGTCTTGGTGGGGGGAAAAAAACGACAAGCCAAAACACTTCTGTTTTTCTGTGAAATGCACTGTAACCTTACCTTTAAAATAGGCATAGGGCTCTCTTGCTATTCTCCTCATACTTGGGAAGTAGTACTTTGATCTGTCTTCTATCTAAAATGCTCAGCTGGAAACTTGTTCTTTTGTCATTACCTTGACAGACTTGCCATGTAGCCATGTAATTTGCAAGCTAACCCATCAGGAAATAACTTGTGGATTACATTTGTTTGACAAGTACAGCTGCTGACACCAAACATCTTGGGAAAAATAAAGATGGCAAGCCGAGAGGCTGCTAAAATGAAGCCATAGCAGTGGCAGGGGCTGAGCCACTTCTGAGCGGGTGGCTTTCCTGCTGATGTTGTCAGTGGCCTGCATCTACGGGTAGCCAACTTGCTCTCATTTTGCTACTGACCTGTGTGCATTCCAGATGGAAATCTTTGAAAATTGCAGCAGCACAGAGGTTATACTCCTGCCTTCCATGTTTGCCTTTGTATTCTTATTCTGGCTTTTACAAAGGCTGTTTGTTGTTCCTCCTGGCACTCTGTGAGGGCTAACCTTTAAGGCTTTTCCTGCTCTAGAAGTTGTGCTGAACTGGCTTTGAAGTAGTCAGTTCTCTTCTTGGCTGTGGCAAGCAAGCATTTGTCAAAGGATGCTTCCATGCCTGTTCTCGATGCTGATAATGGGCTCATTGTAACTTCAAGCCCGCTCTTATTTAATGGCAAAAAGATGTTGTGTCCTGAATGCTGTATTTACATGAAATTGATCTGCTTCTCCCTAGAATAGAGGAGGTGGTGAAGGTACCATTGGTATAAGGTCTGCGTTTCTTAATGGTCAGCATGGTTTACCGTGGTGATTAGTGTGTGGTTTTTCTTTTACCAAGTGATGCCTCAAAGAAGAGAGATGGATGCAGCTTGAAAGGCGAAGCAGACAGAAATCCAGTAGCTGAAGAAAGGTGGTGATAGACCACTGCACAGCTGGGTGGGCTCTGCAGGTTCTAAAACAAGATAATTGCTGTCATAGCTATGAGTTGATGGTAGCATTCAGCACTTAAGTTTTATGAGTATCTTGTGGCTAATTAAAACCTCACAGTTCTTCTGATGTTTCTGAGTCCTTCCTCTTACTTCACCAGTGGTGGTGTGGGATGTTTTTGCTGGTTTCAAAGGGCTGTACTTGGCCATCAGACAGTGCAAGCTGTGTTATATCTGTACTTCTTCAGCTTCATTGCTTTCTAGGTAAGGACTATTCTAGAGTCACAGTCCAAAAAACTATAAACTTTGCTGTAATACCAGTGTGTGACTGGGAACCAAACTTTAAACTTCACTCTTTCTCAACCTGTTAAGTTTGTTTAATTGCATTTATTTTTCAGTAGATGTGCTCGGTACTGTTGTTTTGCTTATTAATGATTTCAGTCCTGGATGGAAACAAACACTTTTCTCTTTTTCCTGGGGTGGTCTGTTCCAGCGTGCTCTCCCGCTATACTTATATATGGCATATTTTGAGATCCAACAGAGAACCTTGCCGTGGCTGCTTGGAGTACTAGCCGCTCCTGACCTTGGTGCTTTGACTCCAAAATGGACATTGTAAATCCAAATCAATTTCTAACTCTTCAGTGACTGAGTAGGAAATGTAATTGCCTGGATTAGGGTTGCAGGGATGGGATATCCAAGGCTGACAGTTGAAATAAATCTGTACCTCTGTGTGGCTGTCTGTGAAAAATGGTTCAAAGCCTGAAACCCCTCTACGTTGTTTCCTATTTTCTGTGATATAGGAAGCACCTGTGGGCGTCTGACATCTTTTTTTCAGTGTAGGAAACTGGCTTCCTTCTAGGGCATGGCAGCAAGCGATGATAAAGTTCTTGTACTGTAGCTGGAAGGATTTTGGTTGATTACTATGGTGTAGCCCTGTCTGGAGAAGGAGAGAAAGTGAGAGGGGAAAACAGCCACCTGAAATGCTTCCTCCAAGAAGCATTTCAGTAAGGGCCGCTGAAAAAAACCTTTGTATTCTTAATCTGTGGCACGTTGCTTGAAATGGCACATTTTAAATCTCCGCAGAGATATTGAGGTACTTACGGTATTGCTCGGTTGATGATGGTTCCAGTGTAAAGATCTAGAATGTGGAAATAATCTTCTTGAGAAGCTTTTCTTAACAAATGCTGCTAGATCTTTGAGGTGGACTTGCCTTGCGGTTGGCTTCTTGCTACTGTAGAATTTGGAAAGATACAATGTAGCAAATAAACTCTTGTAATGAACAGTTGTGTTGAATTGAGGCAGAGCTTCCCAAAGTTTGCTTTGAAGATCACTTTGCAACTGCAACTGAAGTTGCAGTTCCCTTTACAACTTTGGCTTTTTCATCATACATAGCATGTGTATTGCAGGTGGAAGAAGGGGGCATATTCTCAACAACAACATTGATTTTTCTGGTGTTGTCCATCAAAATGAAAGAGCTCCATGGGGAAAGATTGCATTCTTTTGGTAGAGGCACCGAATGCGCCTCTGTCTGGAAAATCTGGTGTAACTGCAGTGTGCATGCCTTGTAAAAGCACAGCCTGATGGAACTTGGGTTAATGGAGTGGTTTGCTCCAATGTCAGTGGCCTGCAGAGGGGACTAAGGAAAGAGGGGTAACACAGTAACCACTCCAAACTCTGTGCAAGGTGCCTTCTCCCTGACCTTCAGTTATTTTGCTGGTTTTCTGATTTCTTGTACAGAACTTAAATAAGCTTAATGAAGGGCTGTTAGTTTGAGTATAAGTAAAAGTAAGCAAGAATTGGTGAAAACTTCTCATTAGAAGCAGTTGTTCCTAGTTTAGTAAACTGAATCTCTCAGAAAAGTAAAGGTAATTGTGCCTTTATCTGCAGTTTCACAATGCAGTCCTAAGTGTGTTGTTTAAATAACATGGAGGCTTACTAGTGCTTAATATTACCAGAGTTGGTGGTAAAATGCTCGTGGGGGACATGGGACTTGTATTCACTCCTTGAGTGATCAGATACTCTATCTGTTTGCATCAGTGCTTACTTGAAGTGCTTGATTGGCATTCAATATGTGTTCAGATAGTTTCCTACTCTTTAACTTCATCTTCAGTGTATCTGAAGAGAAGGAAACAGTTCAGGTGACTCTTTCCCGGTCTGTGCTTTGTGAGCTCTGTGAAGGAAAGGGGTGCTCTCACTGGGAGCTAAAGGTTGAACTCAAGCTGTAACACCCACACTAAATTAGGGAAGATTCCAAATGTTGGTATCTGCATTTGGGCTGTACTTCAGCACCTTTTAGGTAAGTAAATGGGGTAAAGTAGCATCATTTCCTTGTATCCAGGTGACAGCCACTGTATTTTATTTTTCTTGCTTGGTAGATACATTTCAGTAACTTTTTTTTTTAACAGTTGTGTTGATGAATGTGGCAATTGAGGGACTGTTAAAATAAGTGTTGAGAGAGCTGAAGCTTTTCAGTATTTTGTATTTTGGTATTATCAGTATTTTGGTATTTTTTGGTCTCCAGTCAAGGTTAGGAATCCTTTTCTTCAAGAGAATGTCTAGGTCAAGGATTTACTTTAACCTGCTTAAATTACAGGGGAATAGAAGAAATACCTTCAGTTTTTCTTTTCATGCTGTCAGACCTGTACACTCTGAAGAGTGTTAGGGATTGCAGCCTTCAACTGAAAGACAAAACATGTTTGTGATGTGGTTGTGCTGGCCTGCTATGTCGTGTTAGTCTGGGTGTGTGCAGAGTGTGTTCATTAGCTCTGTCCTTGGAGGATGTGGGAGCACAGAAATTTAAGATAATACATTTGAGGGCTTAATTCTCAATTAATGAAAATGGCAGTCTTGCCTGACACCTTGAAAATGTGCAGCTGTGAAGACTTAGTATAATGGTTCTATAAACCTTTCTGTGAGGGAAAGCAGGAAGATCTTGCCCACAGTCTTTAGGGAGTGAAGTTCAGGTAGCCTGTAATGAAAGCAAAGAGGTTGGGGGAGCCTTTAGTGGGAGTGGAGTTGAACAAGAAGGAAGTATGTGACAAACAACCCTGGGTTAATTCTGTAGGACACTAAATTAAGGGAAGAGTCTGTTCTAGTTCTGGCAGCAGCCATAGCTGAGCGGGGCTTCAGGAGGCATAGCAGTGCCAAGCTCCTAGAGGCTGCTGCCAGCTTCTGTTTCTGAGGTGCAGATATTAAATGTGCTTTTTAACAAGACCAAGATCTTACTTAGAAAGAACACTCATAAGACTTGTTACACTATCTGCACAGAAGAGCAGTCTTTGGCCTGGTTTGAAGTTACTGAAGCAAGCAGCTTGCTTCTGCCCCTGTACGTTCACGTACCTCCGAACTTGATTTGCATCCAACTTTCAAGGTCTAATCAGCAAGGTGAAAAGGAAGATGAACTTGCTTATCTGAACAGTGAAAGGCTGTCCAGATAAGGTGGGTGTGTTTACATTATGCACTGCAACACCATGAAAGAAACATCCAGCCAGGTATGCCTGCTTTTGTATTTCCAGTGCGCTGTGCCAAGCCCTGATTGAGGGTCAGAAGGCTGTGTGGGCAGTCAGCCTGCAGCTGTGCTCTCGTTAATTATGGTGGGCGAGAGTAGCTGTAGCACAGCAAAGTGTCTGACTGACTGTGTTGCCTTCTATTAACACTGCTTCTGGTACCGCCTGTCTATGAAAAAAGTTTCCTGTTGCCTAGTACTGGCAAACGTGTTCAAACAGTTGTCTTCTCATCCCTTCCATGCTTACTTTCATCAGCATCCCATCTGGCTGGGGCCAAGTGAGGCAGATAAAGTGAAACATTGGCCCAGCACTAGTGCAGCCATGGTGGTAAATGTACCATTGTTTTTTGCTTTTCAAGTCTAAGAAACTGTAGGATCACAAAGAGAGAGAAACCCCCACACCCGCTGAGAGCAGCAACTGAAATGGAAAGGAATAAATGCGCGAAGAAAACAAACTTGTGCTAAAATTCACACATCTAACCATCAGGCGGTCTCCTTAGGATTATTTTTTCTCCCTTACATGTTCGGACAAAGAACCCATACTCCTTCAGCAGTAAGTTAGCAGTGCTGATTTTTCCACCTCTCCAGAAGTGGTACAGGAATCCAAGAGCTATGTTGTGGGTTGTCTTGTGACTGGGAGAATAGAACGGTTGTTGAATTGCCTTCTCAGCCTTATACTTGTTGTCAGATCCAGGAGAACTTTCACACTGTGGTCTTGCAGCAGCATAAAGTCATAATTTGAAGAAGAGGTGAAGAAGATAAATCCTGGTTCCCCTGTTCCTTGGCCTTGCTGCCCCTGGTGATTGGAAGACTCTTTGAGCTGCATTAGTATGTAGGTATTGGAAAAAACAAAACAAAACCTCCTTCCTTGCGTTTTTTTTCCTGTCAGCCTAATTTGTCACCTCTTAAAGTACGTTTTCACTGAGAAATGTCTTGGCAGAAGTTGGACAGGTGTGGTGTCAGGGAGCCAACAGGGAGGGACTGTTTACCTAGCTGCTTTAAATATGATTTTGGTGGGGGGAAGAGATGTTCCTGGTGGACTTATGTAGTAAACTGTAAGGTATCAGTGCTCTGCTGAGGACATGGAATTTTTTTTTTTCCACCAGACATCTGGAAGGATGTGGTAAAGGAATGATGATGTTATTTAGTCTCTTTAATGATTACGCAGTACTCTGCCTTGAGTATTAACATTCAAGTTTTCTATTGGCAGATGGTAGGTTCAGTGGAGAACTTTTCTGGAGTAATGAGCTACTGGAAAAAGGGGAAAAGTGTACTTCATACTGTTGTTCTTAAGAAAAATGTTACATTAACACGTGCACTTGTTGTGAATACAGTCTGCCTTCAACAGGGAGTAGAACTAAACAACACAGTGGTGTATGTTGTGCACTATGAATTGGGGTCTGGACACCTTTGTTCTTCCTGGGCAGATGCTCTGCTCATGCTTTTGTCAGACTGACTGACCCCATGGTGAGGGTGGGGCTACAGCATGACACTGACATTTTTGGGAAGAAGTAGCTTACAAATGCTAACACTCGTATTTGGGACAGGAGCCGGTATTACATGATGGCATATTTCTGGGAACTTTTTGCATCACAAAGAAGTTTGCTTCCAGTATAATAGGCTGTACTTCAGGTATAGTAAGTTACAGAAGTTACTGTTTTGAATGCAAGAAATGAGTTACTACTGCAAGACCTTTGTTATTCTGCTCCCTTGCAGTTTTGCTACTTCTAAATCAGGGTGCACACCAGAAGTTGCGTTAGTTTCTATAGGCAAAGACCAGATTTGAAGAGACCTTTCATTGTGTGGCCAATAGAGATGCCTAGAACTGCTTTAGAAGTAGACAGCTTGATCTATACAGCATTAACAGTTTGTTTCATCTGTTCGTGGCAGCTGGTCACTTAGTGGTTAACTTCTTTATCTTAAAGCATAAATGAAGTTCATCACGTAATGCTTTAGAACAAGCTGTACCTTACTGTTGTAGTTTGCATAAAGAATGTTACTACCCTGGTTAGCTGTGTTGCTTTGTTTTGCACATAAATAGATGAACGTAATGCCACGTTCTAGTGGTGGTAAGGTTTCATGGTTTGGTGTGAATGTAAGATGCATGTGTGGCAATACTCCCGTCCTGCCTTCGCATTTTACCTTCAAGTTTAAACTCTTGGAACCTTTCCTGATGGCTTCATTGCCGTGGACGAAAGTGCCGTATTGAAGTGGCTGAACTATTACTACTGGAGCTGAGCTATCCCTGGAAACGGAAAAGCCAAATTTTAAGTCTTACACCTGACTGAATTGATTGATTCTCTCCAATTATTTTAAGGAAAGAACCTCTTGTTTTTTTTCCCTTTGTCTATAATGCAGTCCTCCTCAATACTGCATCCCCTTTCCAGAGAAGAACACTGAGCCGACAAACCGTGTCTCTGTACCACCAAGTGGAAGTCATTGTTTAATGCAAGCTCTGTGCTCCTTGAGATTGAGATGCGTTGAGGAAGTCCTGATTGACTAGAGCAGCCTTCCTGTGGAACTCCCTTCTTGGCTGTGCTGTGACATTTGCACTGCTGGCGTCTTGTTCATTTTGATTACACTAGTATGTTTTTCCTCATGCAGTCCTTGCTGGATCGAATTTAGGGGCTGATTGTTCTGGTACAAGACAACGGTAATTAAACTGAAGACTTCAAACAGGAGGAGAAATAGGGAAATAGGAGAAAGTAGTCTTTGTAAGGAGTGTAGCGATAGTGGTAGAAATTTGGATGTTTGTACTGGTAAATGTGATCTTGGTGTGGACAATATCTTAAGAATCTGAAAGTTGATTAAGCTGAACAGGCTTCGATGTAATTGAGGAAGTGGAATTCCATCCTATCTTGGAGAGATTTGCTTTGGGACGCGTGTGTGTTTGAAATCCAGAAATGAAAACCAAGAAAACTTTGGTAAAGCAAAGAAAATTTGGTGCACTTGTTTACTTTTTCTGCTCTAGGAAGTCACTTGACTCACAAGGGATTGGCAAATGTGCTTGACATTTGGACCTGAAGATCTGAGGCTGAAAAACACATCTGACCTTTGAAAGTATTACGGTCAATGTATTATGCTGACCTTCAGTTCATGTGTACGTTGGTTACTAAAATAACCTTAGAGAAGGCTGTGTTTAGTGTTTGTGTATGTCAGGGCTTGGAATATTTGTGCTGTTGTGCATAAAATGGAAAATTGATGACTTTTGGTTGCAGAACTGTTGGAAGGTACTGAATAACATGATATTTCAAGCAGCGAAACTTAGTAGCTCTAAGAAGAAAATACCAACCAGAACACATTCATTGGGTGACTGTAACTGGAATGTTTCTTTTAGTTCAGAAGAAATGTATTTTTATTACCTATGTTTAGGTTGATAGAGGCTATTAAATTTAGAAGGCTCAAGAAACAGCTTTGAAGAGTCAGTTGCTTTAACATGGAGGTGTGAAACGCAATCGTTCTTCTCTTTGCTCAGCAGAGTACTTGGAATGGTTTTGAGGTGTGTGTTGTGACAGACTCTGATAGCAGTCTTTCAACCAATTACTAGGTAGACATTGACATGATCTGATGAGCTTAGTGCTGTACTTGCTATGCTGCTAAGTTGCTGGAACTTTCTTTTAATGAACAATATTCCCCTTGTTTCCAAAAGAAACAGAAGTCTTGTCTTACTTGAAACCTACTTGATAAAGCAAAATTGAAGCCTTCAGTAACTGGCAGAGAGGGAAGATGAATTTTGGTGTTCAATTTTTCTTACGACAGCGAGAAATAAGCATCGGTAGAATGCTTTTTCTTTACTATTTGCTGTTGACTACAGCACAAGCACACAAGTGTTGCTCTGAGACCAATTATGGATACTTAATTATGCTCTTTAATGCTATTTTGCTTTACAGTGAAGGAATTGAAATGTCAAAATCAGTGTTCATCTTTTGGATGGATTCTAGGTGACCGAATTCTGTGCTAGAACAGCTGCTTACTTTGCAAGTCTGCAGGCAGGCTATTTTATGTGGTTGCTTTTTAGTTTTGTTTTCTCTTAAACTGCTTAAACTGATTTCACAGACTTAGGCCAAAATAACTGGCGTCTTTAATGCTGGTGCTTTTTTGTACTGCCTTGTGGATAAATTGGATCTTTATGTTTCTTCTCTAGATCTGAAGACATCATGTGAAATTGCTGGTAGTTAACAAAACCATATCTGGATTCATGTTAGATTCCATAACCAAGTGCAGATCTTAAAGGCAGTTCTACTTCAGTGGGGCCAAGCTTCTTCCTTTGTCTTCCAGAAGTAAAAGAGGGATGTTCAAATTTGATAACAATTCTTTCAGGTGACAAAGCTGCTCCTGAACTTCCTTTCAGTATGGTGCAATGGACTGACATTAACTTTTTTTCACAGCAAGCTGTTTCTTCCTTCAGTTCACGTTTTATTTCCCCGTGAAGCAACACTTTGTGCAGTTGTTGAACTATTGAACAGAGAGCTTCATAACAACACTAAAGTATAAAATGTCTTTTTTGTCGTTGTAGGAAGAGATCTGCTTCATCTAATTCAATCCTAATTCAGTCCTGCTAATCTGCTAATACTGTAGATTGAAAGATTTTTGCTGTTGCCAGGATACCCTGTAATGGGCAAGGAGCCTGAGAGAGTACAAATTCTGTGTTCTTAATTTTTTAAAAGCTTTTGTTTAACAGGTAAGAAACATTGCTATTAAACTTCATCTATAGCAGTATATTTAGCTTCTGCACCTATAAAGTCGTTCGTAAATGCTTTACCCTCATGTCCCTGGTATTCACTGAAGACTTATTTGCCTTGTTTCTCTGTAGGTTCACATTTGCCACCTTCTAAGCCACTCTTCCTTTTCTGCAGTTCAGGCTTTAGGGGCACTTCTTCCCTTTCCTTGCAGCTTTATTCTGAAGACTTTATAGCTGGCTGGTTTTGTATTTTAATCCCTCCTGCTGTTACACTACCTTCTTTCTTTCTCAGCTCCTCTTCCACCTCTTCTCTTTGGCCTTAGTATAAGATTCAAGGGTCATCTAGACACGACGTTGTGGTTATTCTATTTGTTTTACAGGGAACATGTTTTAAAGTGTTTTGATTTTGTGCCAGGAAGTGTATCAGCTGCCCAGCCTCCAGTTCTTTGAAGAGTTTCAAAGCAAATGTGTTCATGAACTGACGTACATTAGGTATGAAGATTTTTGGCACTATAGGTTCTTATATTGGAGTATGGTAATACAGTCTTCTGCAGCAGAACTTTTGGTATCAAACTGCATGCCTCAGAGTATAATTGTCTTCTGTGTAGGTATGCGTTCTTGAGCTTTCTTGTTATGAAAATGCTGAACCATCTGTTCTTGTTGGTACATAGTTTCCATCTTGAAGATAATTGGAAGAGTTAAAAATACTCAGAATCTAACTGAATTTCATAACCAATTAATATTTTGAATTGGTAAATGTTTGGCTGTTCAAGTGAAGTGAGCAGGAAACTATTCTCTTTTTCTATTTGGGTAGGGGAGGTCAGTGTCTAATTTGTAGTTATAAGAAATGTTTTAATTACCTAGTACTTATTAACCAGTGGTTTGAGGTAGTGTAGGAATTGACAAGGTTACACTTGTCACTTAGTTTAAAAGTGCTCTTGTAACTTCGGCGTGAGCTGTAGATATTAACTGGGCTGTTACGACCTCATGAAGTTTGAGGTGTTGATGTCTTTGAGTCAACATGAATGAGTTTGGAGGTTGTATGCTTCATTGTAGCAGTTGACTGCTGGGACATTCAGTCATAGTAGCTGTCACGTGTGTAAAAACACATGATGGATGTAAGTTATATATTATGTATATATTATATATTGTATATATTACATATATTATGTATATATATGTTATATGTAAAGCCAAAAACATCTACTTGTAGTTCTCTTCTAGATATAAGTGCAGCCAGTGTGATAAACAAGGGAATGATAAACAGGAGTGCAAGTGACTTCACTTCTATCATGGTAGGCCTCTTCTTTGGGAAGTGAAAGGGAATTACTTATCTAATAAGTAGCAAGTGGAACTCCTTCCTTATCATATAAATTCTGGTTAGGAGCTGGAGGCAGCTGTTTGAGTTTTATGGAAATTACTGCTTTGATAGTGTTTGCAAGCATACTGCTCTTCTGGTCAAGAAAACACTACCATGCATCACGCTCAAGTATGTGGTTACCTTCTGAAACTGTAGTTGATAGCTGCAAAGTGTATATATTGTAAATGTGTGATGGCTGGCATGAATTATATCCATAGCAGAATCACAAATTGTAGAATGTCAATGATGCACTTGCACAATTGCTCCTATTATATTCCCGAAAGTACTTTGGTTACACAGGAATTCTTGATAGTATTTGGGAGAAGCAGTATTTTGTTTTGGTATATAAGTGAAACTCAAGCTGGTGGTTGTTAGAAACGCTGAAATGTCTCCGGGTTATTTACAAGGAATGTTCTCCTGCAATTCTTGTATCTTAAAGCTTAATGATGGTAAGAACTTACCCAGATCATTCCCCTTAGTTGTGTTTTGCTTAAAAAATGTAGAAACTATCATGGAAACTCTTCTGTATTATTAGTGCTTTTATCTTAATGTAAGGTTGCTAGGTGCAATGTACTGTAGTTGATTCTAGGACTTGGAACAGTAATTTCTGTCTTTCTAACTAATGAGGAGTCCAATGCGTTGAGTATTTAATGGTAATTTATTTCACAATATATTATTGGGTAAATATGGTTTCTATAGTATGACTTAAAATATTTTGAAATAAAAGGAAGGAGTAGTCAGGAGAATTTTTCTTTCCTTAAACATTTTATTTGAGTATGAGATGGAGAACTGATTAAACATTTTTGTTGTGAACTTCTAATGTGGAAGAAGCAATGTGTGTGCCTGTGTATGAAAAGTTTTCTCGCATTCATCAAGTGGAAAAAATGTAGAATTCAGTTACAATATAATGATGTGTTAGTATAAATTACCATTACTTTATGGAAAATACTTGGTATAGTCCAAGCTAGAATGCGAGTGTCTTTTTTTTTTTTTTTTTTTTTTTCAGTATTGCGTTGTTCAAATTGCCCTGGATTTCAGACTAAGTGAATTGTGAGATATTTAATGCGTTGAGGAGTTGTGCCCCAGCAAGAAAAGGTCAGGCGGTTGTAGACAGCAAGTTTACAATGAGAAATGCTGAGCAAAATAGGCAATTTAAAAAGCAGCCACTAGAGTGTATTCTTTGTCTATTCTGGTGGCTGCTATTTCTGTCCACCTCTAATGTTTTTTCAGAGATAAACTTATGTTTAGCTTTGTTTGGAACAGATGGTACATTTCCAGTATCAAAATAAGGACTTTGTGAATGCCAGTATAATATCTACAATTTGGGGAAAAAGAGATACTAATTAAGTTGGGCACTGAGTCTAGTTAACCAACTGATATGTTGAGCTGGTAGAAGGACATGCTTAGTGTTCTAAAGAAACCTTTTAGTCTTAAAGGTCTTAGAAAAATTGCTGCATTTGTACGATATTGCCATGAAAAGATTTTTACCTTCTTCGTAATTCCCCCAGCCTACTTACCTGTTTGGTTTTTAGAAGGCAATGGATTGTTTGCACTGAAGATGCTTTATAGAAGTACTGAGAAATTTAAGACTTCTTTGAGTAACTTTGGCACCAAGGACGACTTCTGTGGCTGCCCTCCTTGCATCCAGTGATGAAGCTGCCTTCTGCTGGCTGCTACCTAAGGGCTGTAAAAGCCTGTTTTGCTGAGATGCTCTACTTCATTTAGGAGCTGGGTTGTCCTAGGCAAGTTTTTTTGCTACAAAAGTAACTGACTTTTCATCTGTGTGTTTGAACTCCATGTGAAGAAAATAGTGTTACAAGAGGAAGCTACCTTCTCAGCTTGATGCCTGATAATGCAATCCTTGTTACTCTCTACGGAGCATTTCTTAGGGTCTCAGTCCATCAAAGAAGCTTCAGCTTGACACCCGATACACTTGAAGTTTCTCTTGTGTAACTGGGTATTAATGTAAAAATGTGTCAAGTTCCTGGTGGAAGCTCTGTGTATGTGCTTTTAACATAACATATTCAGCTGTCAAGTAAAACATTTTACCTAAAACAGCTTTCAACTGACTAGCTAAACTGTGTTTTGTGAAACATCCAGGACAGGAAACAGTCTCCAAAATTATTCTTGGAGGCTTATCCGTCTAGAACTTGCATGTTCATCTTTGTAGATTGAAAACAGCAATGGCTGTATTTGGGAAAGGTGTTTGACTGCTACATCTGCTGTGAACTGTAGAGAAACTTATTGGTGTAATTGCAACAAGGTGTTTTTTTTTTTCCATGGAGATGTCAACTACACTTCTGGTCTCTAGAGTCTACCACTGACTAGTTAGAGTTGCACAAAATACAGTGTGGTTTACTTCATCTGTAGTAGACAGAAGATGTGAAGTTTTCTCTGGGGTGAAATGGTCATTTATAAGCTTTATTTTCTTCCCTTTAACAAGCAGTTAAAATAAGAATCTCAGTTACCTGAGTCTCAGAAGAATGAAGAATTTCTTCACCTTAACAAACTACTTTCTTTTGTTACAGATTTCAGTCAAGTATGAAGTCCATGAAATGTTATTTCATTATTCATTTAGAGAAGATTCTGTTATAATATTAACTAAGGAAAAAAAGTCAATTTTCTCCTGAATGCTGCGTGCTCCATACAATCTTTGGTTGAAGTAACTTGTATAAAATTGATGTGAACTGTCAGAGAAAATCTGTACGTGAATTGGAAGTTTGCTAGTCTTCCTTGCTGGGAGCTTACAGGGGTTATGGGGAGCTAAGTAAGTGTTATGTGAGAGCAAAGTACCTACAACAACTTTACTATCCCTAATACATCTTTTTTTGCCATATCTCAGACTTTTTAGTATTGTCTTGGAATTCTTTGCTTCATGTAGTATGTGATGTTAAGCACGGTTCATGTTTGGCAGTCTTTTGCATCCATTGTTGGATCAACAGTGTGATTTTGCTGCTCATATTGGAGTTGAACACGGGGAGCAACACAACCTGTCTGAACTGTGCAGCTGATTAAAACAGCAGATAGGGAAATTCTGGGAGAAGCACAGCTGGGAAGTTGCTGCTCCTGATTTGGGGACATACGTTCTAATTCTCTGCCTCTGATGGGACTGACATTTGAAAAAGTACAGAAATGATTCATAATTGGCAAGTTTTGGGGAAGAGGGTGGAAAAATAGGCTATGGGAAGAGCAATAACTTGTTTTTGGAACTTCCATTCAGAACTGTGATAAACTGTTTCTAGACTATCATCAGTGATAACACCTAAGAAAAATTCTCTTCAGAGTTCCTGGAGTTCCTCTTTTGCACATTTTATGGTGTTTATTTTTCCTTATTCCAAGGGACCTGGGCTCCTGTTGAAAAGTGATGGAGTAATCTCTGGCCGGCACCTGACATGTTGAGGGAGCATCCCCTAAAAGAGCTTGCCTGGGAGCCAGTTTGTGAAATAACGCAGTAACATGTTTGCAGTAGTATGCCTCTTTTTTTTGTTGTTACTGTTTTCTGTTGTTAAATTTCTCTTGAAACAAGTAACTGAGAAATGCATTGAAGCTGCTGAAATGAGCTTTAGTCACTGCAGAGGGGCTTGCGTATGGAATTAGCATGGATAGGAGTTACTTGCAAAGATGCTCCTTTCCCTAACTGGGACAAGGGGAGGGATTTGATCTACTTACTAGAGGCTTAAGGGAAGAAAACAAATATTCTGTGACTTGAATAACGCACTCGTTTAATTGCTCACAGTGAGTCTCTGTGTAGCTCAAATATTCATAAGCCAATGTTTTTAATAACTTTGTATAATTAAAGATGTTAAATCTGTTTTGAAATCTGCTTGTAGGATTTATTTTCCTCTGAAATTATTAGCATTTTTATCAACCTAATCGTTGCATGGGCTCTCAAATGATCGTGATACAGATGCTGCAATTGAAACTTATCTATACTTTTTCTTGAATGACTTTTGACTCCCTAATCTTTAAACAGAAAGCTGTCTAATCTGGGGGCAGTTACATATGCTTAAAACTCTTGACAAAATCCTCAGCAAAGTAAGGTAGTACTGAGTGATCAGCATGTAATCAAGGCAACAAGGAAAGCTTTAAAAGCAATTGAAATCTCTCTGTAGCGAGTATACCAGGCTTATTCTAATCTTGGGTTTGTCTCTGTTACCTCAGCCACTGAAGTGCTAAATTTGACACTTCACTGTTCTGAGTAGCTGTGCTGTGCATGTTGAATCTGTTTGAACGTAAGAAATCAATGTTTTAATGCTGTCTGAAGAGAAGAGTTGAGTTGGAAGGGACCTTCAGGGATCCTCATGTCCAACTGCCTGACCACTTCAGGACTAACCGAGGGTTACAGCTTGTTATTGGGGGCATCGTCCAAATGCCTCTTGAATGCTGACAGGCATGGGGCGTCAGCCCTTGTGGAAAGTCTGTTCCAGTGTTTGACCACCCTCATGATAAATAATTTTTTCCCAATAATTTTTCCAGAAGGTTGTGGTGAGGGATGGTATCAAAGGCCTTACTAAAATCCAGAAAGACTTAACGTTTAGTCTTCCCTTCATCCACCAAGTGGACCTTACCATAGAAGGTGATCAAAGTAGTAAAGCAGAGCTTTTTTTCGTGAACACGTGTAGACATGTATCTGATCATAGCTTTGTTCTTTAACTGATTTTTCAGTAGCACCTAAGGTTGTCTTCTACGTAACCTCTCCAGGTGCTGAGGTTAGAGTAATAGGGCAGTAGTTCGTCTTCTTGTGACCGTTTTGCAGATGAGTCTAATGATGGCTGGCTTCCAGTCAGTAGAGACCTCCCCAGACTCCCAAGGCCTCTGTTAAATTGTTGAAGGGGGATCAGCTATAGTGTTTGCTGAGCTCCCTCTAGCATTTAATACATCAGGCCCCATGGACTTAGGAGTGTTGAGCTGATACACTGGTCCCTTACAATTTCCGTGACCACAAATGGAAAGTCCCCAATCATAGTCCTGCACTTCTGAGGACCAGGTAACCTAAGATCTGTCTTTACTGCTAAAGAATAAGGTAAAAAAAGGCATTAAATGCCTTTACCATTTCCTCAGCCTTGCTTGTTAGCTGACCGTCTACCCCTTAGTTTGTATAAGGATTAAGTACTTCTGGTCTAGATATTGTAGGTTATTATAAGAGTTTGTATGAGAAAGGCATGGTTTGATTGTTGTATGTAAACTTGCACCTCCTTCATATAAAACTGCAGCTTGCAGCAGTGTTCTTGCTCAAATAGTACTGCTCACCTATGTTCTCTGCAGTAACCACACGTCCACACAGCTGATGTTGTCACTGATTTTCAGCATTAATTAACATATTAAACCTTCACACTTGGAAGACAGCTAATAACGGAGCAAAGATAAGTTTTTCTTTTCTTTGAGTGCTGCTTAAATTCATGCAGCTTCCAGCTGTAGGAAAGAACCATTCTTAGTGATCTCTAGCTTATCTTTCAATCCACTTCGTTAAATTCTGCATTCAAACAAGACAAATTGATGTTCTATCAGAGGCTTAAGGTTGCTATGTAAAAGCTTTATTTTGAAGGGGAAAATGAAGGAAATGCTTATATCAAGCTAAAAGAAAGTGAAGGAAAGCAGGAGTTTATTGAACTTTCCATCATGGCTTGTATGATACAAGTAGGAGATGGAAATATTCATTTCTGATAGCACACTTGTCTCAGTAGCAACTGCTTGCAAGAGGTCTTGGGAGAAACAAAATCAACAGGGAGATGCTGAAAGCCTTTTTAAGTAAGGGTTAAGCTGCTCATGCTTCCGTTAGTCTTCCTCAGTGTTTACTTGGGGACACTGTCCTTTCAGGCATCTGCATGAGGAATTGTATTGTCCCATGTTCTCCTCCTCCTTGCTTCAAGTTTGTGAAGGGGAGGTACAGTAAAATAGCAGGCCTTCCATTGAAGTTAGCTCCAACGCTTTGGGTGTGTGCTGCCTGCAATTTAGATGATTATAATTCATATACATTTAGTGGTGGTCTCCTCAGTGACAGAGGTGGTACACTAGTATGCTTATGCTTTGCCCATTTCATTGTCTACCAGATCTAATCACTGCTGAGCAGGTAGTTCTGAATTTGAGAACTGGGTGTAGATTAGAAACAGTGTGGCAAGAATAAATTTGGTAACGGAAAATAAAAGTTAACCTTTTTCCTTTAACACAGATTAGAGTGTTCCTTTCATGAAAGTTAAAGCCCTGGAGCTGGCTAACTTAAGTATTAAAATATTGGCTATTGCTAAAGGTATGAAACTTACTACAGAACATTCAGTCCTCTCTAATCAAGTCTGATTTTGTGGTGTTGTGGTCTTTCAGCATCTACCGCTGTGTATCATTCAAGTTCTAGAACAATTCTGTGTGCAGATGCCTTTGGGGTTAGAAGCTATAAAGTAGGACTAAGAATTGTTTCTATTACTATTGCTTAAATATGTATGTAAACTGAATGCTTTATTTATATTTTTTTTTTATCCAGACCAGCATGTTTTGGAAATTTGATCTCCATTCGTCATCCCACATAGATACACTTCTAGAGAGAGAAGATGTAACGCTGAAGGAATTGATGGATGAAGAGGATGTTCTGCAGGAGTGCAAGGCTCAGAATCGCAAACTTATAGAGTTTCTGTTGAAGTCAGAATGTTTGGAAGACTTAGTTTCATTTATTATCGAAGAACCACCTCAAGACATGGATGAAAAAATACGATACAAGTAGGAGAACTTTTGAGGAGTTGAGGGACTTGGGAATGTAGGAAGAGAGGTGACTTATTCAGTGTTAATTTGGTACTATGCTTTGAATCCTGCTTGCTGCTCTTTAGTGCAATGTTAACTTTTGAGCTTGTTTTTCAAGAGGCTTTCTGGAACTTCTATTTAAATTTTCCAGTGTTTGCATGTTTTTTGAGTGGGACCGCCTCAAACAGGTTCTGCCCAAAGAAAACAAAATATCAGAACTCAGATGAAAAGCCTTTTCTTTTTTTACATGATTAAAAATAGTTGAGTGGCAGCCCCTATTTGGGTAATATAGTTAGGTGCTTAGCCTTGTTTTAACAATGATTAGTAAGCTGTTTTGAGGATACATTTTAATCTTAGGAAGTTTGTACCATTGCTTGGAAGAACATACTAAACTTCTAATTGCTAGTGTTTTCCTTTATAGAACTAGAACTGTTAGAGCTGGTTATGGCCATAACTCTTGCTGGTTTGCTGAGAAAGTTCAAACCGTACAGTCAATCTAGTAATTCGCATAAAAGCACTTCTACCATTTTTGGCCTCTTAGGGTTGTCTGTGCAGAAAGCTGCATTTTCTTAAGAGAGAAGGTAAAAGTTAACGTGAGCTGGAGTCCCATCTTAACTGCAGCTCTTCTTTCTGGTAAACCAAACCTCTAGTGTATCTAGCTGACTTGGAAGTAGCAGTTGTCTTTGACTTACAAGCCTTAAATCACTGGGGCTGTCATTATCTTTAGTGTGAGTGAACACAATTTCATGACAGTGGGCCAGAACTACAGTTCAGAACCCTGAGTAGTTAACCTAAGAAACCTTCAAACTCAATAGTTTCCTGTATTTGACAGTACTAAGTAGTTTTGCAGGCTTTGTCAGACTTCAGCTGGTTTAGTGAGTCTCTACACAATTGCAGTAGGTATAGAAACATTGATCCTGAAACTATTGATTTCTGACCTTATTAAGCCTCCGCATTAGAAAGGGGCAGACACTGCTCCTCCCCAGTATCATTCTGATAGCGTGAGCTTGCTTTATTTCTTTGTAGCTAACCTTTTTCTCTTCAAGAAAAAAGGATGGGAAAAAAAGTGATTCTCTGAACTGAAAGATATTGATAATATATATGATAATGATATGATAATAATTGAACAGACATTTAACAGTAGAGGTTAAAATAAAAAGCTTACCCTTTCCTTCCCCACTTCCCTGGTGCTGTCCTGTTGCAACTAAAGAATGTAGCAGTCCATTTCTTAGAAGAATGAACACAGCTTCTAGCTGAATGTGTGGCTATGTTACCTTGCAGTAGTCTTTTTTTAACTAGCGTAGAGCTGTCCTTCCTGAAAAATTGGTCAGAAGCCCTATTACGTGTTCTGATTGAAGATTTTACTTCATACTTGAAGTATGAGTTACAGATGGAGATACACGTGTATATATATGCACACACTTTGTTTTTCTTTTTTCTCCAGATATCCAAACATATCCTGTGAGCTCCTTACTTCAGATGTCTCACAGATCAATGATAGGCTGGGAGAAGAAGAATCGTTACTCGTGAAACTGTACAGCTTCCTCTTAAATGAATCTCCTCTAAACCCTTTACTTGCCAGTTTCTTCAGCAAGGTGCTAAGTATTCTTATAAGCAGAAAACCAGAACAGGTAAATGTTTAAAAGCTCTTCCACTTAACAGTTTTGGATTTGCCTGAGTGATTTTTCAACAGTAACTGTCTTTGTGAGTGCTTTCCTTTTGGCCTCAGTATCTGTGTGGTGACGTTTGCATTAAATTGTTGTGCTGTTAGAAGTGAAGGTAAGTGGACTGAATCAGTAGGAGTGGGTCTTGTGTGAAAAACTGTCGTAGAAAAGCGTGAGAGAGATCTGGAGTATTCATTCACAAATTTAGCACTCGTGTTTGTGCTGCCCTGTACTGTGAACAGCTGGTATGACTGACTCTGGTACGTGAGCAAGTTAAGTTTGTGACTGTCTTCCGTGTTTTTCATTTAGTAATTACTGTATTTGCTTGAAAACATATTACGTTAAAGTTTTGTCCCACTTTGCTTTCTGAGCCAAGCATGGAGGCAGTTCATACCGAAAGGGAAGAATGACGATATAGTGATTTTTAAGTAGTTTATGGTCAGCAGGATGGGCTTGAGAGAAGGCCCAAGATGTGCACATAGGTGAATCTACCTTGTGCCACTGTGCTGCTCTAGATGTGTATGCTCTGTCTTGCCCTGTACTACTAGCTTGGCGGAAGTGTTTAAGAAGTTACTTTTTCATTTTAGTAAGCAAGAGAAACTATAACTGGTTAATGTAATTTACCATGTGAAGTACAGATGGGCAATTGTAAGCCTCTACCTTGTTAATTTCTAGATTGTGGATTTTTTAAAGAAGAAACACGATTTTGTAGACCTCGTTATTAAGCACATAGGGACCTCTGCTATCATGGACTTGTTGCTCAGGCTACTGACATGCATAGAACCTCCACAACCCAGACAAGAAGTGTTGAATGTAAGTAGAACTTCCCACAGTTTTTAACTGACTTCTGAATTGTCAAAAAGATTCTTTCTAGCCCGTTCAGACGATGTATACATACCATTCTTGACCCATGCCACCTCCCTAGGCATTTTGGGAAGAGTTTTCTTCTAAACATTACCTAAGTTCTGGGGATTTTTTTTTTTATTCATGTTTTAGTTGGTCACGAGCAGTGTTTTCTCTTCTTTTTCTCTGAAGTGTTGTCAGTTGTTTAGAAACAACAACAGCATGACTCAAAGCAGTTTTCAAACTGCTACTTTTAATTACCTCAATTCATTTAATTAATTCACTTGGATAGCATTCTTACTAATGTCCACAAATGCTTTTACAGTGGCTAAATGAAGAAAGGATTATCCAGCGGCTTGTAGAAATTGTACATCCATCTCAAGATGAAGATGTAAGTATTGGTCTGATGTTCTTGATTGCTGTATGATAGTGTTTGAACTTCTTTAGTTTTACTGTTTTCTGCTTGTTTATTTTCAGCAAGCTGATTTCACTATTTAGTAGTGCGGTAGTTTGGGCTAGGACTGATTTTATTTTTTTAATTCCCCTCCCTCCTTCCTTTCAGATATACACGGTTGAACAGATCCAGGTTCAAGCCTATTGTATATGTTCAAGCCTATTTGAATGTTCAGCTCTAATATTCTGCCTTTTTAATACTGAAAATACTTTTAATAAAGAAAATTGTCTTGTTAAGGTTTACATGTGGCATAAATCAGTTGTTTAAAATGTTTTATGGTATGAAAAACTCTTGTCCAAGTGGAATTTTGCAGCTTTTTTACTGAGGAGTCCTATTTCACCATGTTATTAATTTCAAAATGCTCTATTTTACTGTTCCAGAGACATTCAAATGCATCACAGTCACTGTGCGAAATTATTCGCTTAAGCAGAGATCAGATGTTACAAGTACAGAACAGTTCAGAACCAGATCCACTACTTGCCAGCCTAGAGAAGTAAGTTGGTTTGCTGAATTTCTAATCCTTTTTCAGATAAGAGCTGTATTATTTAACTTATGACCTTTTAAATGTTCAGAATTGCTAGCTCTGCTTTCCTGATGGCTTCTCTTAGCTGCCTGTTACCTGTGTAATTTAAAATAGCTCAGCCAGTATGCAGAGGCCACCTGGATGAGTTCTTTCGTGGTTCCTCGTAAGATTCGTCTCATTCTAGTATCTGGCTTCTGACTAAGGAATGTTAGATTACAGTATCTCCTGTTCTGTCAGAGTTAAGGGGATCAGATGCAGACATGTAGAGGTCTGTTTGATGCTGTGCAGGGTATACATAGAGGACTTGGGCCTTGATCACTTGTTTGAAGTTAAACGCTTTTCTACCAGAAATGATTTTCCTGTTTCACCTTCTCTGTTTTGTTGGTTCTAGGTTTAGATTTGTGGCTGTGTGACATGCTGAATCAGTTTTTTGATCTGACTGAAACCTTTTTTTTTTAATAATACTGATTGTCAGATTTAAAACTGAACAAACCAGATCAAGAGCAGGAGGAGGGAAATATTATTGTGCTGGCGATGATGGGAGTGATTGTCATAGTAACACCTGCTAAGTTGAAGTAATAGACTTTATCCTGTTCATTAGTTTCATGCGGGCAAACAGCAGCCAGTTCTTAACAGCTGTATCATAAAGTGTTATGTCTAATGGTAGTGCTTTGTTTTCAGGCGAGAAATCATAGAGCAGCTGCTGTCTAATATTTTTCATAAAGAAAAAAATGAATCTGCAATAGTCAGTGCAATCCAAATATTACTGACCTTACTTGAGACAAGACGACAGACGTAAGTGTTCTTGTTGCTTCTGCTAATGCTTGCTTAATTTAACTGAACTGCTGTTCAACTGTAGCAAGTGAAATACCTTCTGTATACTTGTGGCTGAAGTATTTTAGTGGCCTGTTAGGGCTCAAGTGAAACAGCAAACCATGTGATTGCTATTGGCACTACTAAACTTTCCCCAGATTACTTATCTTTCTGCAGTTCTTTTCTGGAACTTAGTTTAATTACCACTTGACAGATCAGAATCATTTGTTTTTATCAGTTTTTCTAGAAAAAAGGAAGAGTGCCTATGTACAGTGTAGTGACTGGGTATTAACTTCAAAAAAAAAAAAATTACTTGGAATCCTATTACAGCTTCGCTTTGAGAAACTATTGAACAGAGGTTTGATTGTTTAATAGATAAGTGAAGCTATCCCTCACAGAAGAGGGAATAGAACAGCTGTAATGGTCCATCTCAGTAGCTGAAAACCATGCTGGAGGTTTCAAACAAGGTAAATCTAGATACATTAGGTCTACTGTTTGGAAGAATATTGCTCTACCACTGGTTCACGCTTGATTTATATTTGTAACCTCATGCTTTTGCTCTCCCTGTCATTGTATTTACTTGTCTTCAGAACAGTGACACTTTCAAAGTTGTAGCTTAGAGTTGTTTTTAATTTTGATATTGATAATCAGACTTTGCTTGTGTGATTTAGATTTGAAGGCCATATAGAGATCTGTCCTCCAGGCATGAGCAATTCAACGTATTCTGTCAATAAAAGTGTTTTAGAAGCCATAAAAGCACGACTTTCATCCTTCCATGAACTCCTACTTGAGCCTCCTAAAGTAAGTGAAACCTTATGTTGCCAAATTACGTTGTAATTATGTTGCAAGATTGTCAGTGTGTGATTTTATTTTAGTTGGGTTTTAATAACAAAGCCCAGTTTGTCTAACAACTTTCAAACAAGATCCCAGGCTCCTTTCCTGCCACTTGTGACCTTTTCTATTCATTATACTTGTCCCTTAGCCAATGTATTTTACTAATTGATATACTTTTCCAGCTGGAAAGTATTTCAGTTGGCAAAATAGCCTTGAAGATTACTTCCTTCTGAAAGCAAGGAAAAGAGATTTTTCTTTGTATTTTTGAGGTCACTACTGTTTTCTGCTTGTCAGTCCTGTTTGAATAGGAAACACAGGTTGTGGCTGCCTTAGTTGTTTGGAACTTTGTCCAGCTAAAGGCCTGCACAGTTCTAGACTTGTCTAGGACAGAGATTTAGACAAGCTCTACTGCATGTGCCATGCACTCCAGGCACGCTAAATGCTTTACTACTTAACTGATTATCTTTTTACTGTGGTAAGTAATGTATCCATGTCATGCTATTGCTAAAGATAAAATACAGCCAGCTGTATGGATAGAGATTTTACCTATGATGCATTTAATTTTTTCCATGCAATTGTCACCAGCAGAACTTCAGTAGGAGCATTGTTCAGTTCAGGGTGCTACAATCCACAGGAGAAAAGGACCTGAGGGTCAGAGTGAAAATGATGATCAGAAGTTTATAAAAGATCAGATGAAAAGGATGAGTTGGGGGGTGGGAGTGCTGGAAACGAGGTAGTGAGCAAAACTGTTTTAGCCTAGAAGAGATAAAACCTCAAGCTTTCAAGTGCAGGAGAGGGGAAAAAATGCAAAGAAACTGTCCTAGTTTTATTACAACAACATGGCAAGATACAGGTCTGTATTACATTAAAAGCAAGATACTTGAGTATTTTCCAATGATTGGAATGCTAAGCATTTAAATAAATGATCTAGTGAAGTTATTGAACATGCTTTTTTATTTAACACATCACTTAAATGAGCACCTCTTATAACTATGCCCTTTTGTGTTAAAGAATAGACAAAATGAACTAGCACTGTGTCTATCATGTATTTTGACACAAAGAAGAAACAATAGTTGGGGGAAAAAATAATTAGTAATGTGGAAGGCAGCACTTCTCTGTGTGGTCTCCTTGTCAAAATACGCTTTGTGCATTAATACATGAAGAAACACATTTCCATAATTTTCCCTTGCTCATTTCATATTTGCTACTAGACTTCTATCTCTGAGTAGTCAATACCAGAGTTCTCTGGCTGATACTCAGTTATGTGATTAAAAGGTCTCTGGTCTGGCAGCCAGCTAAAACTTAGTAAAAGCCATGGCACATAATATAATGTAAGGACCTAATAGTGAGTGGAATAAGGTTCTTGCTGTTTAGAGTAACTTTGTCAGACATCACGGGTGGTGCTTATTTTGTTTATAAATACTTTTAGAATATAGTAGAAGAAACTTGTTTGAACTTGTTTTCATGTAGATGAAGTCAGGGCTGTTGAGGCATAATGTTTTTAGAGACTGTCCATGTAGCATTTTTTGACTCAGCAGGTAATGTAGACTGTAGCTGTGCACATGGATTAACCATTGAGAAGCCTAAGTATTCCCTAATCCTTTTTAAGATTGCATGGAATGCATTCACTTTGAGATTCTGTAGCTACCAATCAACTTTTAGTGTCTTTTTTTTTATGCGGCTGTCTTTTGTTGCTCCTTGCCCATAGATAGTTTAAGTAGGCTTCGGTGTTCAGGACTGAAAGTGACTTTTCTGCAATGAAAACCTTTTCTTTTATGCAAGACCCTGATCAAGGACTGGTTGTATTCATTTTTGAGCACTATTCTCATGGTGCATAGTAATAATGAGCTGTTCCTTGGGACTTTTGGTTGCTTTTTTTATATTAGGTTTTAATAATTCTTATGTACCTTCATTTGTTTTTTGTTCTAGAAAAGTGTCATGAAGACAACCTGGGGTGTATTGGATCCTCCTGTGGGGAACACACGTTTAAATGTGATTAGGTTAATATCTAGCCTTTTACAGACAAATACAAGCAGTGTGAATCAGGAGCTTATAGAGCTTAACAGCATAGGAGTTATACTGGTAAGATCTTTGTGCTGCCTTATTTTTGGGAATTGCTAACAAGGTCTTGTGATGTTTGTCCCTGCAGATAAATTGTAATCTCCAGCTTAACCTTTTCAACTTGTATGTGTTGTGGCTTCTATTGCGTTGAAAACTGTTAGTATCTAATTTCACTGTTAAATGCATCCATTTGAAGTCAGCATCTTCCTCTGATCACTTCAAGGAATCTTACTTTTTGCACCTTCATAGATATACATGGTTCTCTTGGAGTGCTTTTCTTAAGCTTATTTTCAAATCTGTATGTGCTCACGTTTTCAGCCGTGTTCAGAGCTTCCCTGGCATTTTTATTCTTAAGCTGGTTCCTCAAAACCCCTTTGTCCCTCTGTCCTATAAAGGAACAGTTACTCTTGATGTAGCTTATAGACTTTCAAAACTGTTTGAAAGCAAAAAGTTGCACAAGAAACTTCTAGTCAGTTAACTCCATGCTTTTTGCTGATGTGCCATCTCTTCTTGGAGTACTTCCTACCTCATGCTTGAAACGTAGCAGACATGTTCCTCAGTTGACCAAAATGTTCACGTGTTGGTATCAGTTAACAAATACCTAGCAACATATGCTGGAATTTATGCTGTAGTTTCAGAATATGGCGTTTAAGCTTCTGATTTTAAACAGGTAGTTGCTAAGTTAAAATACTAGTATTTTCAGCCCCAAGTTGTTTTAATCTAAAATCTTTCCTTTAATTAACACAACTATAGTTACGCCTTCATCTCAATTTCTCTGTCCAGCATGGATTTGCAGACAGGTATTAATGTGTACAGAAATAGCTTCACTGTAACTGAAGTTTCATCTAGTTTGATTGTTCTTTATAAGTAGATTTTCTTAAAAACTAATTTCAGTGAGTTTGAATCTGCTTCTCAGTTGCAGGTTTCGTGTAAGGAAAAGTAGTACTAGACATATAAACTTCAATGTTTCATGGTGTTGGCTGAAACAGCAGATTTTACTGTGTAGACCAGGGATGTCCAACCTGCAGCCCAGCACAGCACGTAATGCAGCCCACTGGCTCGTCACTGATGAGTGGCCCGGCCCAGGAAGCGCGCCGTCACTTGGCAGCTGGCAACGTCTGAGCTGAAGCCAAGACCTGGGGAGGGCACAGTGCTGTGCTAACTCAAGCTATGGCAAATAATTGTGTGCGTTTTGATACATTGGCTTGCTGTTTTGATAGAGGAATTTAAGAATAGGTTTCAAGATTGTCAAAAAAAAAAAAAAAATTTTTTTTAATATGCGTGTGACTCTACTTTCACTCAACATGAACATATTGCCTGCAACGTTTCAAATGGGATGTGTGGAGTTGCAATCAGATAGTAAACTCAGAAAAATTTCAGCAAATCTCTCTACTGGAGTTGTATAAGACCTCTCATTCATGTCATCGCCATTTGGCATAATGTACATTTGTGAACAACAATTTTCCAAGGATGAAGCACGGGAAGAGTAAAACTTCATCAAAATCTCTGGTGAACACCTTGAAAAGTCACTGAAAATTGCATCCACTTCCATTGAACCAGACTGCCTTAGTTTCACAAACAAAGTCAACTATTCCACTAGTTTGATGTTTTTTTCTTTTTTGCTTTACTAAAAAATAGGGGAATATTTAAAAAAAAAATTTAAACTAAGTGTTGTTAGCTATCTATTAACTATTCTGTTAACTACATTATATAGGTATATATCTTCACTCAGTGTGGTCCAGTCAAGCCAAAAGTTTGGGCACTCATGGTGTAGACCAGGCACGTCTAACCTGCTGGCCACATGCAGCCTGGCACAGCTCTAGCCTGACCCCTCCTGCCACACCATCATGGTGGTGGCCCAGCCCTGCACCCATCACTCGGCATCTAGCACATGTGTGCAAACAATTTGTGATACAGTGGCTGAACACAGTCCTGTGAACATTGAAAAATAGGCGGCCTTGTCTTCTGCTTTGTTAAAGGAATTTGAGAGTAGGTTTCAAGACTGTAGAAAAATCATCAATTTTTTTTGGTATATTTACAACTTCACAACACTTTACCTGCAAATTTTCAAAACACTTGACGTGCAAATTTTCAAATGAAATGTATAGAGTTGCAATCAGACATTCAACTCAAAAAAAAAAAGACAGAAAAAGCTTGGTTATATCTCTCTACTGGACTCTTTTAAGATCTCTCTTAGTAGAGAAACATACCCCTCTCTTCACAATCAGACCTTATTCATGTCATTGGTTTTTGGCAGTATGTACATTTGTGAACAACTGTCATCAAGGATGGAGCACAGCAAGAATCATCATAAAATGGCCTGGATTGGAAGGGACCCCAAGGATCATCAGGTTCCTACTCCCCTGCCACAGGCAGGGCCACCAGCCTCCAGATCTAGTACTTGATCAGGTTGCCCAGAGTAAAACTTGATCAAAAATCTCTGATGAATGCCTTGAGAACTCACTGAAAACTGCAACCACTGCCATCAAACCAGACATTGATGCGTTAGTTTCACAAAAACAATGTCAAATATCCTGCTAGTTTTATGGGTTTTATTGTTTTAATGCAAATATTAAAGAAATAGAATAAGATTTGTTAGATACATTATTACATATTTTATATGTGGCCCGAGACGGTTCCTCTTCGCCCAGTGGGACCCAGGCAAGGCAAACCATTGGAAACCCACGGTGTAGGCTTCATTGGGAATAGTAATTGTTCAAATCAATAGCTTAGCTTTAGGGGAGGGTGTTAGTTGAGGAGAACTGAAGGAAGATTGTTAGATTCTTTAGATGTACCTTGAATGAGACTTAACTGACATTGTTTAAGACTGTTCCCATCACTGCATGTGTTTCCATAACTCATCCTGTTTTGCCAGGGACAGCAATCATTTGAGTTCTGCAGTAAGAAATAGTCTGAAATAACTGAACGTGAAGCTTGGAGAAAAAATATTAAAGCTTAAAAGGAAGATAAAAGGAAAACTGTGGAGAACCAGAAACATAACTAAATGAACACAGTTTGCTGTCTCAACCTCATTATTTGTTTCTTGTGTGAGGCATTAAATAATATCAGAATGCGTCTAGATTAGCTGAGGTAGCTTTCTGTAACAGCATAAAACTAGTAGATGACAGGTTAAAAGCAGTTAGAGTTTTTGTAAGGTGTCTCGCTAAGGGGAGAAGTGCATTACTGAAGGATATTGTAGATGCTAAAAGCCTATGGTGAACTAAAAAAGAGATCTGTTCAGGGCTAAGAAGGTCGTAAATAGCATTTCTGACTCAGGGACTTTCAGGGCTGCCATTAGCAGAAAAAAATAAATGGGGAGTATCATTCTGGCCTTCTTTGTCTGAAATGCATTGTTGGTTACCCCCAGGACAATTCTAGTTGAGTTTTTATTCTCATCCAGCATGATAGTCTTTATGTTCTGGTAAGTGCAAGCATAAGAACTATCTTTTTTGTAGGCCACGCTTTCACTTGCACAGTAATAGTTATTGTAAAAGTTGAAGAACTTGCTTGTGTTGCTGTTCACATTGCTTGCTGCAGGAAGTCTGATTATGTTTGAAGAGACTCTGGCTTGTGTAAACCCTGTTGAATTTGTTTTTCAGGACATGTTCTTTAAGTATACGTGGAATAACTTTTTGCATACTCAAGTAGAAATCTGTATTGCATTGATACTTGCAAGTCCTCTTGAAAGCACAGAAAATGGCACAATTACAGATCAGGATTCCACTGGGGACAATCTTTTACTGAAACATGTAAGTTGTGTTTTTGGGAGGAGTTCCTTGAGTATTCCTCTCACCATGGTGTGGTAGCAGTTACTCTTACATAAAATATAGCCCAATTTTACTTTATATAGAACAAAGAGTACTTTTTTGTTTTCTTAACATGTTAGTTCAGGCTGTTAAACCTGAAGGTGCCATGGAGTGGATTTCTGCTGCCTTCAAAGTAAGCACTTATGCGGAGCTGCAAGTATTTCAATTTCAGTGAAGTTTCTCTTATTGCTAAGAAGTAAAATTCCTATTTCAGTGTCTGTACGCTGCTGCAATACAGCAGCTACAGTCAAAGAGAAGTAGAAATGATGTGGTTTCAACCCTTAGGCTGGGATCTGGCTGCTGTTTCTGAACTTTGAAACCTTTAATGAAAGTTTCTATCCTGAACCTAAGTTAGTTCTCTTTTAAGACTTGAGGATTTGTGAAAATCAACCCTGAAATGCAGAACTGTATTCCACTTAACTCTGCAGCTAAGTATATTTTCCATTTTCTTCCGTAGCTCTTCCTTAAGTGCCAATTAATAGAACGAATACTTGAAGCATGGGAGATGAATGAGAAGAAACAGTGAGTAACTAGTTATCTCTTTTCCTACATACCATAAAGTTTTGAGAGGATGGAGAAAAGACGCTTTTCTCCAGTATGAAATTGAAAGTTAGTAAACACATCAAAGTATATTATGTATTGGGGAGTGACAGACACATATGTAGGGAAAGCAAAGATCTCAGCACTTTCTCACCTTCTGAAAGTGTGTAATTATGAAAGGATTGAAGTTTCGGGTAGCCAATGCTGTCTGAAATTGTGTCGGAGGAAAAACTTTTGAGTCCTCACCTGAAGTGGTAAAGCAATGCTCTTAAAATCTCATGTTTGGTTTAGGAGACTTTTGAACAGTAAACATTAGAGCTAACTTGTCAAAATACTGAATTAGCTGACAGAGGTGGTGTTGCTGGTTTGCTGGTGTATTATTTGAGAAACAGTGCTCCTCCCCAAAATACTCCTATTCCTATTTGATGTGAATCAGAAAATATATGACTAATATAGCTGACCTAAAAAGAAACACGTTGAAATATCTGGAGGGCATTACAAAGGAAGGGAATGCAACTCAGAGGGATTGTGGCTTAGTTAAATCAGGCTGTCCAAAGTATCTTCTATTATGCATCATATTCTCCTGAGATTATAGGGAACTACCAACTTAGTTTATGAGCAAGTAGATTCTCATTTCCATAGATACAACCTGAAACTATTCTTTGGATGGATTTTCTGGATTTAATGCCTACTGCGTGGGCGAATCATTAACTGCTTACTCTTGTGTTTGGGAGTACTACTGGGGCAAGTGTTGCTATAAACATCATATTCTGCTTGTATCTGGAAAAAAATGGTTTTCATTTGCAAGCAACAAGCAGACTGTTATGAGTAATTTCTCCCTTTATCTCGTCTTGAACAGATATGACTTCAGATGTAAAAGATAAATTTTTAGGATAATTTGAAGGCGTTTATAGTTTAGCTGCTTCAGGAAATGGAATTTCTTTATGCTGTTGCATTCTGTCAGTTGACTTTGAGCTGCTCTAGAAGCTTAAGGGTGACTGCTTTCTGCTGGTAACAATGAGAAATGTAGCATCTGAGATGTTTGTTAATCCCAGCGAATCAAACAGCTTTTTCCTAACAGAAGATGTGGAATCATATGCTAGACTTTGTCACTGGGCAATGACAAGTTAGACTTTGTCAAATGCAAGCACACTTGTGTATCGTGTTTTAGAAAGGATAACCTTTGCCATCATGCAATATGTATCACTTGTTCTAATTGTGTATTACCTACGTAGTCAAGGAAATGGGACAGTTCCCAATCTGTCAAGCTGCTTCTGTGAATAGCTCATAGTGTTTTGTTTCTGATACTTGGCATTGCACTAGCATAACTGCAGTTACCCCTGTGGTAGATAATTTTGGTGGAGAATTAAATAGTATTATTTGTATTTGCGTAACACTGTTACTTCCTGAGCCGCATATCTTCTGTCACTTAAAAGCATTTCAGTCACGTTCATAACACACTTATCTAGCCAATTGAGTGGGTATTTTTAATAGTATTTTTTAAATTTGTAATAAAAGGTTTTATTTAAAAAGAAAAGAAAAAGCTGGCACAGCAAATGCATAGCTTTAGTTTGCAGCTATATGTTTGAAATTTAGTCCAAGTTTAGAGTTCTCACTTCAACTCTTTGGTCAGATCTAGAACAGCTCCAGCAGATCATAGCTACCCAAAGCAGTGCTCAATAAACTAATAAATAATTCTTGTTCCTAAGTAGCTGTTCTGTCTCATTAATGTTAGAACTTAAAATTAACTGTATGTCTGGCACGTGCTTAAATGTCATTCCTAAACTTCAGGAAAGTGGTGGTCTTAAGGGTCTTACCTTAAACTTTGGTTGTTCAGACACCTTTCCAGCTGTGTACTCTAAGTGTAATGTTAAGAAACACTGCAGCAGTAGGCCACAGTTAGGATGTGAAAATTCTTCTAATATTTTTGGACTTAAAGCTACATATGCAAGAGCTGCTCCAAAAGTAACGCCTCCTATTTTATGATGCTGTCAACACGACATCAGAGGCAGATGTTGGAGGTATGGCAGCAGAGGCTGAACCTTCCCACCAATATCCTGTTCCATTTTGTTGCTGTGTGACAGATGGCAGCAGAGGGGCACTCTGAGAAAATGGAGTCTGACATGGAAGTGTGGATGATACAAAGGTGTGTCATTGAATTCTTCCATGAGGAAAAAGTGGCATCCAATGACATTTGTTGACGCTTCCTGAATGTCTATGGAGACCAAACAGTGGCTGTGAGCACAGGGAGGTGGTGGTGGTGTGTTTCAGCAGTGGCGACAGTGGATCACCTCTGCTGCTGCAGATTTTTAGGAGTGTAGCATACATGTTCATCACGGGTGAAAAAGCATAGCTAGCGGTGGTGACTCTGAAAAACAGTGTTTTATAGCTGAAAATTTATCAAATAATGTTATTTTGTTCTTTGTAGCTGTTGTAGTTTCCTCTGAAAGTCACAGGAGGCATTACTTTCGGTGCAACCGAGGTAAAACCTCAACAGATCAGTGTGTCAGGATGCTTGGTGTATTGGAGTGTTGAAAAATGCTCTCAGCAACAGTGAATATTATGAATGTGTTGTCAGTTTTGTCTTGATCTTGATAATGCTGTATCGTTTTCTCCACACGCACAAATGTGAGAGCAGAAATGATCTGTTCAGGTGCTCTGTGCTTCCTACTTGGTAGTTACTTGCCTGTTGGTCTTCTGGATTGGCTCAGTGTAGTCGAAACATTTGTATTTAAAATTTTCAAGTATTTTTCTGAACCTCTGGTTTTAGGATACTGCTCTTATGCTTAAGAGCTCATAGGTAATTTGTCTGTCCTGCGTAACTACCTGTCTCTGGTAGAATGGTTTGTAACAAAATACAGTAGCGCAGTTGCTTTGTGTGCAGGCAATCAAATTCGTTTTGTTTCTTGCAGGGCTGAAGGAGGAAGACGGCATGGCTATATGGGTCATCTGACAAGGATAGCAAACTGCATTGTGCACAGTACAGAGAAGGGGCCTAACAGTACACTAGTCCAACAGCTTATTAAAGGTAATGTGAGTGCTCTTAAGTATCTCTTTGTGACTTCCAGCATCATGTTTTTAAGAAATCAATCAAACTTAAATTAAAAGGCAGTTTTTGGATAAGAGAATAAAATGTTGTTTCTGTCACATTGAGCTTAAAACCAGCCCTCTTTAAACATGTTTGGTGAGACACTGGAGCAGTTTGCCCAGAGAAGTTGTTGATGCCCCCTCCCTGGAAGTATTCAAGGCCAGGCTGGATGGGGCTTTGGGCAACCTGGTCTAGTGGGAGGTGTCCTTGCCCATGGCAGGGGGGTTGGAACAAGATGATCTCTAAGGTCTCTTCCAACCTGAACCATTCTATGATTCTATGATTCTATGTTTAAGTTGATTTCAAATTTGCTTGAATAGTTTCAAAGCTCCTTGAAATAAATGCAAAGAGATGCAGACCTCCTTAGTTTAGACTTCTTTGCAAGATGAAGTAATCCTTACAGATTTAGGAGTATTTGTATGTTCTTTGCAGCAATTCTGGTTGCTTTGATTTTTAAGAGCATAAGAGAAAAAGAACAACAAAGATTATGTGACGCTTCTCCATTGATCGTATTACATTGGTTTTTTTTTTTTCTTGCCCTAGAACTTCCGGAGGAGGTCAGAGAGCGATGGGAAACATTCTGCACAAGCTCTTTAGGAGAAACTAACAAAAGGAATACAGTGGACCTAGTAAGTGGTGTTGGATAAAGTTGGAACATTTCTGATGTTTTTTTGTCATTAGTGCAGCCAGTCTTTCCAGCTGCTGTGCTGCTGAGATAGATCATCAGCTAGATGTACTTGACACTATACAATTCACATTCCTTAGTTTCCCAAAAAACTGAAGCCACATCTTTAATACTTTATATGAGAATCTTGTGGTAGTTCAGTTTGTATAGCACATCCCAGACAATCACCAAGAAGGAAGACGTTCTTAGAGCTTAAAGTTAGTGTCCTTGAAAGCTCCTGTCTGTTCAGAGAATACAATCAAAACTTGAAGGGGCTGGTGTTAATTTCTCCAACTATGGTAAGTAAATGAGCCTATGTAAGTTTAATGGTAAAATGCTACCTGCATCCCACTGTGTGTTACTGACCTTGCCTACACAGAGTATCATTGCATACTTCTGTTGTGCATCCGTCTTAAATTTATCTGCTGTAAGGGGTGCAGAAGAAATATGTCGTGAAACTATGAAGAGGTTTTGTGTAGCCATCTTAAATGTACGGTTAGATAAATCACATCTTAGTTTGAACTTCAGAAAGTTTAGTTTTGGCTGCAGCAATCATGAGATCATGGGAGTCATCATCCTGAAGGTAGAGAGGGTGAAAAACAAGCTCAAACCCCTAGAGTTCAGGAGAGTGGACTGTAATCTCTGCACTAGTTTGTGAAGCAGCTGTAACTGTGGACTTCATTCTACTATATGCTCAATTCTACCTGAGTTTACCAAAACATTTTACAGATTATACAGGAAGTTTATTTTAGTTTTTCCACCATTAAATGTTCTTTCAGGTAGAAGAGATGGACACTATTTCACTAAGCTTACTACTCATGCTTACCTAACTAAGACTAAACAAATGTGGAGTAACTTCATTTCAGACAGGATTTATTTAACGTTGCTACTACAGTGAAGAATGCTGTACAATTTAGTAACTGAGTTTGTCCATGAGACCTTGTACAGTTTCAGATTTGGCTCTTGGTAGCATCCTTCTGACATTAATCATGATACTGTATGCTTGTGAGCTACCTAAAGACTAGGTAAGGAGAATATACCTCCTCTAAGCCTAAAATATAGCGCTCTACAGGACAAGTTGCTTGTGGTTGCCTTAAGAATCATTGTGTAGTTTGTTTCCCTTGAGGAAAATCTTAGGGGTATTAGCAAGAAATGAGACTAAAAATGCTGTACATTACAATTCATTATTTGCAAAAAGTGCCTGTGCTACTTTGGTAGTGCAACACGTTAGAAATTGACTGGTGAGAACAGTGAGGAACTTGTGTTCTGAACTAAAGTTGCTGGAATTGACAGAGGTCATTTCTACCCTCTTCCATGGCATAATTCTGCAATTCACTCTTTAGAATGGAATAATGCTAGATATTTGTTTAAGGTTTATGCCTAAACGACAGCAGCTCTCAGAAAGCAAGAATAAGAACTCATGTTACAGACATTATGTCCAATTGCTTCCCAAAGAGTTTGGGACTCTTAGCTAGCCATGCTGTATTCTCTCCCAGGCATGTTACTGTTGCAGCAGTAATGTCAGGATTTATACTGAGGGTTATCTACTTCATAAGAAGTAATTAAAACTAAATAAAGTACTTCTTATTTGATACTTAATTTGTTTTCCCCCACCTCAAGGTGCAGTTATAAGAAGGGATAGATATAGAACTTGGTCTCAGAAAGCATGCCAGCGGGGTCTCTAGGACAGCTCAAGTTGTATAGAATATCATAATTACATTGTAATGTGCATATTTCACAAGAATATTTTCATAACTACACACTGAGCGCTAACATTTAACAGACTTGCTTGGTCTGTCGTTTGGTACTGTAGTTCTTCTGGAGGTACAAGAAGCCCAGAGGTCATTTGGTGCATTAATGCTCTTCCCATTTACTGACAGTCAATCTAACGTTAAATTTACTGTCACGTTTTCTTCAGAAACTCACTCATAAAGTCAGGGTACTTCTAGTCTGCAAGTTGTACTGCAGGGCTGAATGGTAGATGTGCAAGAATAAAGCACCCCAAATCATGTGGCTTTTAAATAAGTGTTATAATACCAGAGGAGAAAGCATAAAAACACAGTATACCTCAGGAAAAAGTTTTCTTTGTTTGTCTATTGCATGTGTGTCCTTATTGTAATGTACTATATTTATGGTGTCTGTCTTGTGTGAAGCCTTGCATTTTCTGTTGAAATACTGCTTTTGCATAGACTGATCTCTTTAAAAAACAAAAAAACAAAAAAAAACAAGTAGAATAATGCAGTATAGCATAGCACACAGAATGTAAGTTGTCATCTACGTTTGCTTTATACAAATGATCTTCCGTAGAGTATATTTTAAGGGTCAGCTGTAAGTACTGTTTCTTTACCTTATTTCTTGTAACTACTGTTACTTTACCTAATTGCTGTCCCAGCTTAAATTACTTCTGGAGTGCTGTTCTGGTAGACGATAAGTACTTCCAAGAACATGTCCAGCCACACTACTGCCTGAGGAACAATGTATTCCCACTGGTTCTGTGCCAAATGATCAAAATTATCCCTTCTTTTTAGGGTAACGTTTCAAACAGCTGTTGCTATGATGGCAACTCTGTTTGCTTCTGCAAGTAGCTATTAAATTTTGAAGGTGAATTTTTGCAAAATCTAAGACAGCTTTCTTTTTCTTGTCTCCTTTATTTGGGAGGGGAAGATGTGTGTATAATCCAGTATTTTAGTGGCTACTAATTCACTTGTTCAATGTGTCTTAGACTAAAAGGACAAAATGCAAGTTTTGTTTCATTTAGTTTCAAATAACTGTCAGCTGCAGGAGTGTTTCTTATGTAGTCTGTAATCATTCTGAAGTACTCAAAAGCTTTGTCTTTTTTTAGTGTCTAATAGGTGTAGGTTAATGCTATTGAAATATTTCGAGGTCTGTTTTATGTAGTGTGTCAGCTGGGAAAACTGCAAATCATTCAGTTTCTTATTTGGATGTGAAACCGAAGATTTAGCTTGACAGTACGAGTGTACCTGAGTTTGTGTCACGTCATAAGCATATGACTGAATTATTTTGTGTAGGTTACTACCTGCCACATTCATTCTTCCAGCGATGATGAAATTGACTTCAAAGAAACGGGCTTCTCACAGGATTCTTCTTTGCAGCAAGTGAGTTGAACTCTGTCAATAGCATAAGTTATTATTTTCTAACAGATGATTCTTCAGTGGAACTTGTCTTTCTAGATTTGTATTTGGTTGTGATAGTAATTTTTAACTAACTTAAACGTGTGTATGCATGCAGCTGTGTTCTCAGGATTCTAAGTGTGGCTTTCAACACAAGGCTTGGCATCTCAGCGTGCCTTTCAGTTTTTAGACTTGGATTATGCTGTGTATGCAGATCTCTGCTCATTACACCTAAGACATTTTGTATGCTAGCTGTCTGGCTGAGTTGAACATAGTTTCTGTGACCTTTGTTCTTACTAGATGTAGAAGTTTGGTATGGTGACTTCTATGTGTGTTTTCTGGAAAATACAAATTTTTGTGAAAGCAGAGCTGAGACCCTTGTGTGGTCTTGGTAAAAGATTTTTCTTGAAATGTTGACCCTTACTTTGATGGGGAAACAAGGAGGATCGGCTATACATTGTTGCGTGCTTTTTGTTTATGACAAAATGACAAACGCTCCAACTGTCACAACAACATAAACGAAGAGCTAAGTGCAGTCCTGTGACAGATTGTATCTAGCAGCAAAAGTATGTTTACCTTTATAGACCCTTGTTAGGTGGCAAGCGTACTCAGTTAAATCTTCCCAAAGTAAACTTCTAAATTGCTTGATCACTTATTTTCAATTGAATGTATGCTTTTTGAGAGCTCATTTGTGAGTATTTCAAAGATAGCTATGTACCATTTAGGTTAAGAAAAACTAAATCTGAGAGTGTAAGGAAATTTCATGTCTGCCAGACTGAAAGCTTAAGTCAAAGCTACGTCCACCTTGAACTTTCAATGCTTTCAAAGTGTACCAATTGATTATACAGTATGTAATATGATTACACAGTATTTAATACGATGATGGCGTTTAAGGTATTTTTAGGATGGGTGATTACGGAGAATACTGGTGCCATTTTGGTGAAGCATGACAACTTCTGTAATAGTACTGTTGTGTCTGCAGGATGCATCTCCTTCAACTCTTCTGCTGGCAGTGGAAGAGTGGGAGCTGCTGCTGTGCAGTCGTGCAGTACAAGACTGCTGGTGGATGCCCTAGACAAAGCACACAGCTTGTCTGGGTTATCGACCAAAATCTTACAGCTCAGCTTGTACTAGCAGCTATGTAGTACCTAGTCTAAGACTGGCTTTGGTACTTTGTGCATCTTCTATAGTTTTAAAGTAAGTGCTTGCTTATCAAGGTTTGAATTGGGAGTGGTGGCTCAAGTTTTAAGAATCAGATTCATTTTTATCTGATCCACTGACGTTGTGCATGTAAGGTGCACTTGAATACCAGCATGTGATGGGTTGGATGCCATCTGTAGCAGCTCTAAGTGAGAGAGTAAGATCTCCAAGTAACTCCGTGCTTTCCATGCACCCCTTATTCCAGGTAGCTCATCTGCAAAAATGCAGATGGTACTGTACTGTTTCTTTCAAGTTGTTCACTCTTTTGTTAATCCTTTTTTCTAAGTTAAATGAAGTATACATTTTGAAGTTGGCTTGTGAGGAAAGCAAGATATTAGACAAGATAAATCACTGATGGGAAATGCATTGAAATTACTTAAAGCTGTCTCCAACTGCACAAATTAATAACAGTAACTGGCTACAGCTAGACTACTCTGCATGGACCAGTAATTAAAGGAACAGGAGGTACCCCTTAGGAAGTAGGTAAGGCTGCTAAGTACTAAGGAACCTATGTACCTTTTGCTTATCTTTTCTCAACTTCAGCTTTTGTCTGTGCAGAGCTGGAGTTGCTAGGATTTTTCTGGCATCCAAATATCTAGTTAGCTACTCTACTTGTAATAAAGCCCCGTTGTTCCAAAAGAACTGTTTTTCTTTTCACTCAAACAATTTTATGTAAGTTTCTGAAGAGCGCTTCAGAACTGATGTCTTTGATAAAGTGTGATAAATACGTGATAAACATCCCAGCCAATCCTGGAGTGTGTGGTTTCTTGTGCCAGTAGAAGTTCATGTGCAGTATTGCTATGGCTATAGGAACGTTTCCTTCAGGGAAGTGTTCAGCTCTGCACCAGTTTAGTGCCACTTTTTGTCCCTTTTTCAAATATATTAGACTACAAGGTAGAACTGTCTTGTCTAAGGTACGGTAGTAGTTTATAATGGTATTTCATATACTGTTGTATACAGTCCTGATGTAGTGACTTAATACAAGTTTCTATTTAACATACTTTTCTGGATTTTACTACTTATAACTTAATATATTAACAAAGGCAGCTTTTTGTTTTACCTAGTACATTGTCGTGTTCCTCTGCTTCTTAAGGGTGCATTTGGAAGGGTGCTGGTTAACATGGTTGAACTAGAGATTTAACTTTCTTATTAAGAGCTGCTATTAGACTGGCTGTCAAGTCAGTAAATGTAAGTTAGTGTTACCATTTAGAACTTAAACGTAAAGATGCATCCTTGTCCTGTTTCTTGTGTTTAGATTAGAGAGACTTTTATTTCTTTGGAGCAAAATGGGCAAGTAGGATTTAGAGTATTATTAGAATCATTATATCACTGTCGTTGGTCCTGGGGTTGCCAGGCCTTTTCTGATTATCAGATGCAACAAATGACGTCCAATTTTATTGACCAGTTTGGCTTCAACGATGAGAAGTTTGCTGATCAAGATGACATCGGCAAGTGAGTATATTACTACACTGGCTTTGACTATAGTCTCGGGAGCTTCCTTTTTTTAATGGTGTGTTTGGCTGTGGTTTTGGTGATGACAAATACCAACCTTTACTGATATGATTCAGTTGTCAATCAGTCCTGTCTTCTGGTACCAACTGTGTGTGTTGAGCGCTCTTAAAAAGTCTCCCTGAGCAGTTTACATACGAAAGCAGCAGCTAATCTTTCACTTGAAACGTCCTGGCTGCGCCAGCATGGAAAGCTAGTGCTTGTGAATAAATAAATCAACTATAGCTCTGCTCTTAAAAGCCATGTGTGTCCAATGACTTGGCTTTATTGGGGGGCACTTTTTCTTGGAGGCACAGAAGAAGTCATTGACCCCTCTGAATTTGTGTAGCAGAGCAGAGGAGTAGCTCTACTTATATGTTTGCCTAGGAAAGACAGCAGGAATCCGTGTGCCATTTTCTGGAGGGGACATTAAGATTGTGTCTCTAGTGTGAGAATCAGTTGCACCTTAAATGACCTGCGTACTGTAACTCCTGGTTAGACGGTAGCTCCCGTGGTGGATGGGGGCAACTCCCATGGTAGCGCAGCCACGCTTAAAGTTGTTTCTTTAGATCTGTCTTGTTCTCTGGTTGGTCTGCAATGCAGTGAAGGATTAGAGGAAGAGAGTATGTGCTCTGAATTCAGTGCTATATGTGACCAGAGAATATATTAACCCTTCTGATAGGATATCCCACCTCTTTCTCTGCTCTTGCTTCCCCCAGAGATTTTGGTTTGCCTAATGTTATTTTTGGTCTAAGACACCTCCTATTAGTTTCTTGAAACTGATGGATAGTCTAATGCATGAAGAAGTATGAAGCCTACAGCTTAGCATTCAGTTTGAGGGGAAGAAGTTTTAACTTGTGTTCAGTGATTGGTTAAAAAAAACCTAAAGCAATTCAGTTTTTTCTTCAAGTTGCTATTAGTTTTTCATTTTGCTTGCTCCTGTTAAGAAGGACCTTCTGTAGAGCAGTGAAATCAATTTTCAGATATAAGAACTGCTAACACAGATCTTCGCAGGGTTTATTGACGTGTCATGGTAGATCACAGTCAACTTGGGTATTCTCTTTTTCTGGTGTGTGGCATTCAATATTTGAGATTTATGTATGTAATTTCAGTAATGCTTGCCTTAGACTAGTTGCATCCACACAGCTTGCTAGGAACATCTCTATTTTCTTTAAAATATTTCTCAATTAAAAAAAAAATCACATGAATGCTAGGCTTCCTTACGTGGAATTTGGTTGTTTCATGTTGGTAACTGTCACTTCAGGTTTCTCACTTTCCAAATCTATTACCATAATTAAAGACTTCTGAAAATGACGTCTTCATATCATAACGTTATCTTTTCTTAGTTTATTTCATGCATCATTTCTTTTTTGCAGTGTTTCTTTTGACCGGGTCTCAGACATCAACTTTACCCTCAATACAAATGAAAGTGTAAGTATGTGTTCCCGTACGTGCAGAAGAATTACTGTCTTATAAACTTCCGTGTGACCTTAAAGTTTTGATAGTGATTTATATTTATTCCTTTATGGTGTATAATCTTAGGAAAGTAACTATTCCACCTTATTCATCCATTATGAGGATTTTCTGGTTAGAGAACATTAATGCTGCTTTTTGCGCTTGGTATTAAAGAATCGCTTCCAATTTGTATGTCCAGGTTTGAGAACAGGCTGGGATCTCATTTGTGCAGACTGCACACACATTTGAGGAATAGAAATTGTTTCAGCCTTCTGGGGAGATTGTGGTGACAGGAAGTGAGGACAGACTTGACCATAGATACTGTTAGTTGAACTGCAGTGAACTCCGCTACAGAAAATAAAGCTGGAGTATTTGGTGGAGCACTTATGTGGAAAGCTCTTCAGTGTCGTTCCTACATGCCATTCTTAAATGTGATGGAACCTCCCAGCAGTTCTTGGATGATAGTGCGCTTGATATGTTAGCAGCTGAGTAAAACAAGTTCCCCTGAATACTTTTCTGACAAACTTTAAGTTGTCAATGCGTTCTGGTTTTCCAGTGCTTTCTGAGCAGTGTTGTTTTCCACTAGTTTGATTCTTTTCAAAATAATCAAGTATTTTCAAAGTGTTCAAGTAGAGTAATTAATCATAAATAGATTTTGTATTTTTGCTGTATTTAGGGCAATATAGCTTTGTTTGAGGCCTGCTGTAAGGAGCGGATACAGCAGTTTGATGATGGTGGTTCTGATGAAGAAGACATCTGGGAAGAAAAACATATTGCGTTTACACCAGAGTCCCAGAGACGTTCAAGGTAGGAAATGTTTCATCCAGCCAGCACTATAGTGAGCCCTCGCTTCTGAGTGTCTTCTGGTTCAGGTTGACTGTTTGCACAGGCTGTCCAGCATAACTATCCATACCCATGTCCATTCTTTTGAGAAATTAGTAGAGGAATAACTCTAGTGTCTTTCTTCGAGCCTTAATTTGCCAAAGATTGCAGTAGCTGTCCTGACTACTCAGATCTTCCTGCATCTCAGTTTTTGTAGCTTATTTCCTTTTGCTTTTTCTTTCCCTCTGCCCTTAAACTTGTCAGCCATTCTTACCATGGACGAGGCAATTCAGTTTTCTACTTGTGTAGGTAGACCTTGCTGTCCTTTCTGCAGTGCTACTGGGATCAGAGTTTCTGTCTCCGTTGCCATAGTTGCCCTTATTCGTACCGCAGTTGTGGGTAAAACTATGTAGGCAGCTGCACTGAGAGAAAGAAGCATCTGTTCCCCAAAATTCTCAGGGCTGCACAGCCTCCGTTAATGTCTTCAGAATTTTGTCCCAGGATAATCCTGCCTTTTCTGACCTTCCTGTTGTTTGAGTTGCAAAGCATGCCTGCTTTTTCCACAGTGGTCTTTGGAATGCTTGGGGCTAATGCCTGCTGTGCACAAGCACTGATTCTGTACGTTGGTGTTGCACTTACTTATGTGACGTGTTTCAAGGATGTGCTTACCTCTGTCATTGCCTAATTGTTCACGTTGGTTGTACTTACCAGGAAGGGGGAGATGCCTGTGGGTTTCAGAGTACATATGTAAGTGGACAGAGTGGAATACACTTGGGTTAGTTGTTTTCAAAATAAATTGTCTTCTACTGGTCTTGGAAATAATGTTATTTCAGCACTTCATTTAGGGTATAAAGATAACTGGTCTGATTCCTTCATTTCCTTTTCTACTCCCTTTTGTATGGTAGGAGTGAAACTTTTATTTTTTTACTTGCAAATGGAGGAAGGAAAAAAAAACGTAAACTGTCTCTGTCTTTTCAGTTCAGGCAGTACGGACAGCGAAGAAAGTACTGACTCTGAAGAAGAGGATGGAACAAAACAGGATTTGTTTGAGTCACATGCCAATACAGAGGACAAAATGGAAGTAGACTTAAACGAACGTATGTAACTTTTCTCCCAACTGCTTGGAATTATAGGAAAGTGCTGCAGTTAGCACAGTGTTATTTCGTAAGAGTTCTGCTCTTCTTGTTTTTTATTCCAATTATCTTAAAGTAATCTTTCTCACTGTAAAAACTGCTTCCAATAGAGTATGCAAATATTGGGAAATTTAAATTCCTTACATGTCCTGAGTCAAGTTGCTGTGGTCTCTCTAAAATTCGTTTTTGTACTCTTGAAGAGGGGAAGAATGAGAGGGAATCAGAATGGGAAAGATGAAACTTAATTTATGCATCTCAAATGCCTGCAAACCTGACAAGTTAATCTCTCAACACAAAATACAGTTTTTCTTACTAGAAGTCTTTCATGCTAACACTTTCTCTTAAAATGGCCTTTTAAAAGGCATTCTGCAGAAGCCAAGTGGATTTAGATTGGGCTAGTTTCATATGTGGATAATCTTGTTTACGGTGTGCATCAGTAGACTCCGTGGAAAATTAACTGTTGTAATTAGTTTAAGAGTTTTCACAATCAAGTCACGAACTAAACTGGCTTGACTTAACCTGGCAACATCTGTAGGCAAAAGCCCTATGTTTATCTAGACTGTAAGGAATTAAAAATTAAAATAGAAGGAATAGTTAAGGGTTTTCTTTTCTTTTGTCAGATTGGTGTCGTTGGCATCTGTGTGTCAAACAAGTTTTGATCCATGTGGGTCTCCTCCCATATCTGCCTGGGTTGGAATTTCTAATTGCTAGTCAGAGCTTCCTTTTCAGCCTGTTTTTTTGTATGTAAGTGTTAATGAAGAAAATGTTTCCCTTGGGTAGGTGAAGTATTTTGAATTGACCTATCCTAAATTAGATGCTTTTAAGTCCAAGTTGCTCCAAACTTTAATATCCCAATAAATATTTAAAAGTTGTAAGAGGTTTTAAGCTTTTCTGAAACTTAGCAGTGCTGCTAGTGCATGAGATATTAGAGACTGCCCGTACCAAAGTTGTCCTGCTCATTTTCTGTGTTGAGGAAAATGTGCATGGGAAACTGAAGAAGGAATAAGAACTCTTAGGATGATATTTTTGTGAAGTATAGAAACTCGTGTTGAAAATAACAAGAAATATTAGTGTTAGGTTAATGAATAAAGGGGAACTGCACTTGTGATCTAATGTAGTTTTTGTGTTCCTCAGATAAGTGCGATTGATTTTTAGCAGAATACTGAGAGTTACCATTTTTAGAATTCTGCCTTACTGGCAGAATTTCTCTTTTGGACAGTGCATTCATGTTTTAACTATATACAGAATTCTTTTGCATGTGCTTTAAAGTCTAGTTAAGAACTTTGCTGCTCGTTTTGGAATGTGCATATAGAAAATCAGTATGTTAGGCATATGTACATTTCTGTTCTCTAAATGTGTTCCTGATGATCTTGCCGATGGTTTTCTAGCACCAAATTGGTCAGCTAACTTTGATGTACCTATGGAGACTGCACATGGTACCAATCTGGATTCCGTCGGATCTGATGTGTGGAGTACAGAAGAACCTATGCCAGCAAAAGAAACTGGCTGGGCTTCTTTCTCAGAGTTCACATCCTCTTTGAGGTAAGAATATCAGTGATGTGTGGCAAGTTCTTCAACTGCTGTTTTGTGTTGTTGGGATGCACACCTCCACCCGAGGCTGTGTTGGTAGTGTTTTCGCGATATGCAGTGTGCAGTGTTCAGAGAACCCCATTTGTTGTAGTATACTGTTATGTCTTTGTATGATCAAGTTGCACCCTAGGCTTTTCTGGGATAAGTGGATCCTAAAGGGTCATGGTTTTAGAGCGTTTTTAAATAATGTTTGGATAGTTGAATATTGGTCGCTGCCCAGAACTGGGCTATGGCTTTTTTAGTGTAGGCTGAACCCAAGGAAGGCATGTAACTGTTGAATGTGAAGGCCATAAAATGTTCGTCATTGTTTTGTCAATGATGTAAAACAAATTCATTTTTAAAACTCATATGGTTATGCCGCTGTGATGCCCAGGGCAGGCAGTTCTGTACTATTTTGACAGTACCTGACGTATGCTTTCCTCTTTTGGCTTGAACAGTGCATCAAAAATAACTGAGGTCCTCTGTGTAAGTATCTAATCATCTCTGTAGATGTAAAATTTGAGTTGCCGTATACTAGCAGTCAAGAATGGATTTCTTATCCAGTCAGAAAACCCTCTTTTCTGTCTGTCTGGCTCTTAATAGTCTATCTGGGCCTTAGACAGCTTTGGCGTGAAAGTATGATTTTCCATCATGAAGCAGTAAATTGTTTCATGATTGAGGAAAACAAGTCTATAGCAGGATTATGGGTTTGTAAATGAAGACCTGGAGTTGCCCTGTTAGTGGATAGAGAAGGTGCTACTTTGTAAATGGTGGAAAGTACTTCAAGTGGTCAAAGTCTGTATTTTGAGTTACTTCAAGATCAAATAACTTGTATATATAGTATAGCTGTACTGTATGTACCATTGAGCAAACAAGTTAGAGTAAAACAGTTGTTGACAAGTAAGGACTGTATTGATAGCCTCAGCAGAGAACAAATTTTCAAGAGTGCAAAAACTGCATTTAGAAAGTAGCTTCAAATGTTGGAAACGCTGCAAGAATCCAGCAGTACTTCTATGTCTTCTTCATCTGCAGCATCTCCTTCACCAGTAAAAATAACAATACTGCCAAACATACCGTCAATTGCCTCAGTTCTGGTGGGTTTTGCATTACTGAACTTCTATTTAGCATGCCTTAGCCAAGACTCCAGCAAACTTGGTATCATTTGTTTCTCTAATGTTCTAGGCCTCATGGCTTTGAAAGAACAAAATACTTTTTCATTCTGTTGCTTTAAAAAACTTTTTTGTTTTGTATTTGAAGCTCGAAAGATTCCTTAAGAAGTAATTCTCCTGTGGAAATGGAAACAAATACAGAGCCAATGGATCCCCTGAGTGCAAACGCAACTGGTCTTGCAACACAGCTAGAGAGTAAGTACCTTGCCTTCAGAAATGCACATGGATTTCTAATTCTTATACCGAAGGTTGATCACCTTCACTTTAAAATTTGGGTGTCCAGACACCTCTCATATGGCTCTGCTGGTGTTCTGCTAGACAACGAAAATGACTTGTCAAAGAAAGTCTGAAATTCAATTTTCCTAGTTAAAACAGAAATCAGTGTTACAGTTGTCTCTAAGAAAGCCTGCATATCATGAGCAGAGAAGCTGAATGTCCTCTGTTAGAGAAGCCATGTATGTGGCAACACTTGGCTGAGCTGATGCCCCGGAAGACTGGCAGCCTTCAGTCTCTTTCTGTGTGCAATGGACAAGTAGCCTCCAAGTGTTCAGATCTCCCCATCTTGTTCTTTCCAAATTATCTTTTCTATGTACATATGCTTTTATTTCTATTTATGTGAAATGATTGAAAGTCAAACCCATGTTAATTAGTTTTCTGTATGTATTATTAGCAGCCAGAACATGAAGTACAGGTGGGAAGTCCGGGAAGATTGGGCTTTCCAAAGGCTTGTCTGTGCTTGGGAATTTGCTGCAAATTGTACAGTATGGACTTGTGCAGTGAATTTGACTGTACAACAAGAAGTGTAATCATACTAAAGTCTTGGTCAGGCAAACATGTTGCAGTAACCATTGTCGATACAAATCACTAACTGGCTTGCAGAGAAGTAATTACGGAGTGTGATTTTCTCATAAGCATTCTGTTAAAAAAAAAAGTATTCTCTATGTGTGTAATGGGGGTTGCATAAAGATGACACTTCCTCCGTAATGATGGATTCAAGAAATACGCAAAGGTGAAAAAAAGAAAATTCATTGTTCTGGTTGTATTCGTTTCTGCGCATGCTCATGAAATAGAAACATATCTGCCATGTACTAAAGTACTGACTTCTGTCTAGCCCCGGGAAGTGTTGCTATGGAGGCCAGCTCGGATGGAGAGGATGATGTAGAAAATGCAGACAAGGTAACTGAAACCGTAATGAACGGCAGCATGAAGGAGACACTGAGCCTTACTGTAGATGCTAAAACTGAAACGGCCGTTTTCAAAAGGTGAGGATTTACCTTTCTTGCCTTCCCACCCTTGTTTCACGAGTGCTGTTGGTGGAACACTGTGTCATCAAAGAGTTGTAAGTGGTAATGCCAAAGGGTTTAACTAGAATTCTTTTCTAAATGAAATAGTTTTGAAATTTTATTTCCAATTAGTTACTGGAATGTAAGATTTTTCTTTTCTTACCAAACATGAATTTTCATTGGAAGATAATTAGTGGAAGAGTGGCCCAGTTTTTGAGCCAGGTGCACATTATGAAATTTTAATTTACAATTATTTTAATGTACAACTTCAGATAAAAGCTAAGTTTTTTAAACTTTGTGCTGGATTCTTGGATTGGAATTCAGTCTCTTATGCAAGAGGTTGGAGAGGAGAGCTTGAAGGCCAGCTGAGCACTGCTCTTGAGGGAAATTCATCAGACATTTTGGGTGATCAGTGGATGGGTGGTGGTGCCAGATCTGTTCTGGTCTGCAGATGGTTCACAGGGTTCTGGAATACCCAGACAAACACTGTAATTTTGATATCTTTTGATATATCAAATGCTTGATTTTGAAATATGGTTTTACAATGTGGTTATATTCTGCATTACGTATTCAAAGATCATGATGTTGGTTTAGGAATAAAACTCATTTCCGTCTTGTATACTAAATTTCAATTTTAATGATCGAATGTTTTATTTATTTGATATCGAATCTCAATGTAGGAAAACAGAGGCTAGCAACTCTGACCTTAAAAAATATTTTTGTATGTATTGATGCTGTTTTTTCCCGTCTTGACAGATCAGAGCGTGGTATTAGCATTTTGGCATCCAGCCCTCTTGTAGTTCTTTTAGAATTATTTCCTAGCATCTATCTCTATTTTAGCTTTAAGTGATGAGAATGAATTGGCTGTATGTCTTAGGGATTGTTTAAAAGAGCCAATATCTTCCAAAAGGAAAAACTGCCTGGTCTTTGTGCTGTCCTACCTAACACGTCTCACTTCTAGCTGTCCTGTTAGCAGATAAGTGCGATTCCTTTTGGATGCTTTGGGAACTGAAATGTAACAGCTTTTGGTCACTCTTGCATGCATCCTTTTGAATAGCTAAGCAATAAATAATAACTCCAATTAAGTGCCAAGACATGAACTTGTGATGCTTTTCAGTATGGAGGCGAGAGCATTTCTGACTGCACAGCTCTTATAAAATCAAGTGGCAGTTAGAGAAATTGAACCAAAGCAGTTTAGAGAAGCAGTGTGACTGAAGTGGTATGTCATGGAACCATAATGACTTGTTGACTTTGTAAATGATGCATCTCCTCTCCCGTTTATTCTGTATTTTAGAGAATGCTCTTCTCTTGTTAATTTGCAGTCGCAGTTGGTTATCCATGGTGCTTTTACACTTAGCATTAAATCACAAATTCTGTGGCTTCTGATACGAGTGCAGAAAACGAAGTTAATGAGTAGGCAGCGTAAGGGGTGGCAGTTGCTGCCTGTCCTCATGGAGTTACCTGCTGAGCTGTGGAGTAAGCGCTTGGAGCTTTGTAGCTGCAAGGACAGAGGTGCAAAGGGAGGGAATATGAATCTGGGATCTTGATTTGGGAGGGGGAAGTTAAGTGTAGAAGAAGGTTGAAAGGAAGAGATCTTAAATGTAATATAGAGAGAATCAGCCTTGTACTGCTCAGAGCTCACACGGTTTTCTTTAAACCAACTGTTAAATATGCCCAGACGGCAAATGGGAAATAACTGCTATTTCCTCTGGACAAAAGATCTAAAATAATTAAATTTAGATTAAGGGATGATTACAATAGTGAGTGGAGATCGTACTCTGGGCTGTGTACCTGGCAAAGTGGGTATTCTCAGACCTAAGCTCTGTGTAAGCTTTTGCCCACAGAAGACTGATGATTATTAAGTCAGTGTTGAGGAGAAGGGAAGCATCGTAAGGACAGTAGCTGATAAGTGGGAAGCTACAAAGGACTAAAATGTGTTTCAAGCTTCAGTTCAAAAGGGAGAATAAGGAGGGGAGTGGAGCCTACCCCTTAAAAAAATATTAGGAGACATGGTGGTTGTGGTGAGTATTTTGAACAAATAGTTTCAAGGCAAATGAGGTAATAGATGAGGTGGGAAAAGTGGGTCTTAGCGTTCACAATGTAAAAGACAGCATTTTTACAGGCTGTGCAGATTTGAGGAGGTGTGAGGAAAGGAAAGGATTCGTTGAAAGAGAGAGGATCCACTGAAAGAGCTGTAAGGGTAGGAAGAGAAATCAGCAGAGGAGGGTGACTTTAAAATGTTCCTGACTGTCACAGAAGAAGATTCTCTCTTCTGTAGAGCCACATTATATCCATCTGTTGCAGATGTGCAGTTAACTTTGTACATTGATGTGCTAATAACGGTGTGAATGAGTGGGAGAAGGTTGGACATCAAAGCTTTTACGCTTCTCTATAGTGGCAAAACACAAGTATGAAGTACGTTCATTCTCATGTCTGAGAAGATGCTGATGGCGTAGAGCAAGCTGTGCTGTTAGTGCTGCACAACACGCATCGTACTTCACTGGGTGGTCATCGTGTGCTTAACTGATGGAGATGGTGATGAGTTGGTGATTCTGCTGATTTGTTTTACGGACAGACTTTGACAATGCCACTTTCTAAGGGAATCTTGAATTTCTTTTATACTTTCTTCCTTCTATTTTTGCATACTTATGGCTTCAGAGTGTTGAAATCCTATCGGTATGTATAGTCAAGGATCGTCACCCCGATTGTTACCACTTCAGGCTTCACACACATTCCTTATTTACTTTCTGATTGTATTTGTAATCGTTGTATTTCCTGCCTCCTTATCCAGTCAATTTTTAATGGTTTTAAACACCAGCGCGTTATTGTTTGTTACGTCCAGAATCATGTGCTTGATCTTCGTGTTTCAGTCATAATTTGAATCCATTTGCATGTGAAACACAAACCCTTCCCCCAATTTTCTACTGTTGCTTGAAATGTACAGTAAGTAAACTTAAAAACTAAATATGTTGTTTCCTTTTATGTAGTGAGGAAGGAAAATTGTCTACCTCGCAGGACGCTTCTTGTAAATATGTGGTAGAGGAGAATGCAGAGGTTGCAGAAGAGGCTCCTTCAGCTCTGCAGCCCGCTAACAGCAGTCCAGAACAGAGGTAACTGCACTCAGGGATGCTTTCAATCCTCTTAAGTAGCAGCTCGTACGTTTTTATAATAGAAGTGATCTGAAGAGGTCAGAGTTTAATTCAGTATAAACATGCTTGCATCTATTTATAAGATTCTTACAAGCTACGTTGTCTGTCCATACTAAGACTCTGGACTTGTCAGAAATGTATTTCCCTTGTATTACTTGCCTTGCAAATATTGTTGTAAATACTCCTACTCCCGTTCTATTTTGTTTTGTATTGATTCACTATACTAACTTGATAAAAATTATGAAAGCTGTGATTGAAAAAAGGAGAATAAGTTTGACTTTGTCCTGAAAATGTACATAAGGCAGGGCTACCATTTTTCGTTCTATATCTTACACTGTGGGACAGTTGAGGGGAGTCCACCGTTGCGGTTGAGTGGAAAGGAAATGCCTTAAGTTATGCTTGTTTAATTGTGACCTAGTCAAAGAACTGCCTCTAACTTTGAATCAATTACTGTTTGCACCTTTGTCTTTATGAGGTATTAATCTAAATACTTGTAGATTTGGAGACAACTTTTCAAAATACGCAAATTGTTTGAAATAAAATTCTCTGGAAATAAGGAGCAGTCTGGATTGCTTAGCGTACTTATTGAAGGAAAGACATGATGTTTTTTCTTAGCAGCCTGGCTACTAGTGCAGTCTTGGAGAACAGCGATTCAATGAACAATTCTGCGGTGACAACTGTCAAATGGAGAAATTTGTTCTTGCATAAATTTGTTTCTCTTAGATGGTCAGGTTGGACTGCTTGCTCTAAAAAGGGCATCTGACAGTTTCTCCTGTTCTGTTCCTGTTGAAGTACATGTTTTGGAGTGGGTTTTTTTGCCTCACAAGTTATGGTGGTACGGAACATACGGGATCAACTCTAAAACTAGTATGACTTCATCAAAATACTGAGATTAATTACCAAATACTTAACACAAATATTTCACTTCTGAGCTAATTTCTAGACTTAAGTTGGGGCAGGATTTGACTTTATCTGAGAAGTGATAACAGTGAAGATTTTAAAGTAGGTGGGAAGAACTCCAGCCTTGAAGGCAGTACTCAGTGAAAACCTTGCTCTGAAACTCAGGTCAGAACAGTATCTGACGGAGGTAGCTTCCAGCTCCTGCTGTTTGGAAGTAATGACAGCTTTGCACTGGTTCAGCCTCTGTCCTCCCAGAAGTCTCACTGGCACAGATGGCTCAGTCTGGTCTTGCTGAACGCAGAAGTGTTCGATCCAGTCCATACGATCTACACAGCTCAGCACGAGGGGAGGAGAGACTTATTTCCCATTTCTTAGATCACATAAACTCAGAAGTACTTTCTAATTATCTCTAGGCAAATTGACTAGTTTCCTATGAGAACTAAGGGCGTGTTTCACACCACGGTATTAGAATCCCAAAAGATAGAATGTAGGTATTAATGCTAAGAAATGGTACACTCGGCGTTCCCTCTTAGCACCCTAAATGATATCTAAATTAGGAACTGTGCTGTCTCAAAGACAGCCCTCGTGAAAGGAAAATCGAGGTGTTACTATTCACTGAACTCCGAGTAATCCTTAGGGTCTGTTCCTCTTCCTGCAGGGCAGAGCTTGGAGGAACAGGGTTGTGCTGGCTTGCCTCCTTCCTGGGGAACTGCAGGTGTTCTGAATGGGAGTGTATGCTGAAGGGAGGGACGATTTTGCTTAACTAAAAGCAGTTCCAGGGACTACTTTTGCCTTGAGCTACAAGCAGGAGTATGATTCTGAATATACAGATATTCATATATAGAGATAAATACATAAATATATATTTTAATAATTAAGTTATAATAGCTTAAGGTATTGTTTCTTCACTTTCATAGATTCTAAACTGTTATGAGGGGAACTTAGTCTTTCTCACAGAAACCCTCAGAAAGCAGTAACCATTTTTAAGACTGTGGACACAATACTGTACTCTTTACTTCTTAGTCAAGACAAAATTTAAGGGTTCTGTAAACAAAGATGTAGAATGTGGCTTTAGATGTAATACAACATAACTTGACTGCATGTTTTGATTATACTTTATGGAAACTAAAAAGGTACAAGCCTATTCAATAAAGCTTAGATTCTGTCTTTTTGGGACTTATTTGAGCTAGTATGTTTTGCATCCAGTTCCAAAGGTTACACTAAAATATTGCTACCTTTTTTAAGCCAGTACTTTCTAGCCTGAGTACATTCAATAAACTTCATCAAGAAATGGATTCTAATTGGAGTAATTGGGGAGGGGAGGGTGGGACTGTACACATAGTTTAAGTGGGAAACTGAGAAACTCAGTCTTTCACAGCCTCTTCTTTAATTTTATCAAAGAAGTATTTCTAATGGTGCTGAGTATTACACTATAGGGAAGAAAGAAGTACATGACTACTAGGTGATTGCCTTCTGAGTGACGGTGCTCATCTTAACCAACAGAGGGCTCTCAGAGCCAGCAGTTCCTTGGGCTGCTTTTGAGTTGCAGGAAGTCTTGAGGAACTCCTTTCATTGAATGTGGCTGGCTTCAGCGAAGCTCGGCGCTTTCTCTAAAGGTGACTGTCACAGCAGATCCTCATAAGTACAGAACAAATGTCTAGATAAACTTAATTGTGCTTTTGGGGCTCCATGCATGTATGACTAGTGGGAGGAGTTCCCTAGGTAGGTCTTTGGCTGGTGGCCAGAAATAGTAATCTCTGCTAGGAAGCCCGTTCTGTCACGGATCATTTCCAATTAGTATATAGTTGAATGCTCTTTGAACTGTCTGAATTCTTGTCCATGCAGCACTTGTTTCTTACCTTCCAGGTTTCTCTAAAAGTGTTTGACTTTGTCTAGTGCTGTCTGTCTTTTTATCTAATATGTACATATTTTTTTTTAAAAAGTGTTTTTAGTGCTTAGCAGCCAAAGACTTAGCTAGGGGGACTCCTGCTGGTCATGTGCATGTAGAGCACGGACCCAAGAGTGGCTTCTCTGTGATGTACACCATCAGAGAACAGGAGTTACAGGTAACTTTTCTCATGTAGTTCCAAATGGTATTTGTATTCTTTAAAGGAATCTTCACGTGTATTCAACAGACTTGCACCGAATGGAAGCTGAGATTTTTTGCTTTTGTTGCTTGCATTTCTTAATGTTCTTATACACAACTGATTTGATGTCTTCATTTGCATTACACTAGAGCAATCGAGCCCCCGTGTTTATGCTAGCTTATCTAAAACTGTACGTACTGTTAGCATTTTCACTTCCACAGGTTTGTTCTTTCTCTTCCTCCATACTTCCTGAACCTTTCATACTAATGAACTGAAATTCAAAGTATTGGTGAAACAACAGCTTCATAGATTAATCGCCAAAGCACTTGTTTTTCCTGTTACGTCTTAGCTGCTTATTTTCAAATGCAAACCAAAGTATCCTGGTATCACCTTTTGCTTCACAGAATAAGGTGTGGAGAAGTCTTAGAAGTGTGCTATGTGTCAGCAGTTCTCTAGGGGAGAGGTCAGCATCTACAGAGACCATTGAGTAACTCAGGAAAGATCAAATGCTGACTCAGATTCCACTTGCTGTCAGGCAGAACCCTCAGATCCCTGTCTGCAGGGCTGCTCTCCAACCTCTTGTCCCTGAGTCTGTACATACAGCCAGGGCTGCCCTGTCCCAGGGGCAGAATCCAGCTCTTGTTAAACTTCATGTGGCTGGTGATCTCCCGGTGCTCTAATTCATCAGGATCTCTCTGCAAGGCCTCTCCACCCTTGAGGGATTCAACAGCTCGTCCTAGTTTAGCTTAGTTCATTCAGTATTGTCTGCAAATTCGGGAGGAAAAAGCAATTGACACCGCCTGTTTCTTGTACACTTACATCCTTTTTTGGCCTCTTAGGACTGATCAACGCACCCTTTTAGGAGAGACGTCTGTTAATGGCCCTGTATGATATGTGATGTCTACTGCCTTGGCTGAAGAAAATGAACTGATACCCAGGTGTTTGAGCGTTTCTTGAGGATTTCATCTAGAGCCTGTTGAAGCCAGTTACTGCTGCACTAATTTTGCAAGGGATCAGGACCAGCAACATTTATATTCTAGATTTTAAGACATTGTACAGAAATTCATAAGTGTAAAAATATTGCACATTGAGAAATACCAATAATTTTTGCGTATGTTTATATTGTATTGTTCTAATGAACGGGTGGCCTGTGAAATAAGATCCTGCTACCCATGTAATGATGACATTAGTGTTACTATAGTTAAAAATGGCTGTAAGAATAGTTTTATAAAAAAAAAAAAAAAAAGTGAATACACAAATCTAATGTATTTGAGACATAACTATTTGACGATTAGTGTGACCAAAGTATTTAGCAGTTTTTCATACATTTTTCACCTTGTAAAAAGAAGGAAAAAAGGAAACCAACCAAAAAAAAAAAGAAAAGAAGAGAAAACAAAACTGAATTCATGTTTCTTCCAGGTTGGCGAAGAATTGTAGAACTGAAATGCCCTCTAAACGTTATTTTGGTTGTTTTAGCTTACAAAAGTGATTTAAATGAGAATTTTGGTGTTCAACATTTTACAACAGGTTTTTTAATTGGTAATTGTTTTCTGTATTGTTTAAAACAGATCAAAAATGTAAGTCTATTGGTAGAGATTTTAAGTATTTATTGCTACAACTTAGTTGACAAATTGATGTTACTGTAAAGCCATATGTTCTGTTAAGTCTTGTTTGCTTGAAACAATACCTTACAGGTGAAACACTAGAATCTTTGGAGTGCACATGGCTTGTTGTGTTTAAGTGGTTCACCTGCCTTTTAACCCATTCACCAAGATTTCCTTCAATACCAAGCATTATACAATGGAACATTTCAGAACAATCTGCGTATTTAGAACGCTATAATCCTCTTAGACAAGTCAAGTAAATGAAATGCCCGTGCTGCTAATGTAATTACAGTACATGCATTTTAAAAGTATATAGTGTTCTTTTAATACAAATTTTGGCAGCAGAGCATGTTAATTGTTACTTTCACTGTACTGATCTGTGTGAGGCTTTCATTTGTATGTTCTAAACCAGTTTTTTCACAACTGGTTTGTGTATATATATATAGTGATAATGGAAACTAATTCTGTGTAATTTATAATTTTCTATGTCAGTGTACAATTCCAACAGCCTTCTCAAACAAACAGAAGCAATATTCTGTATATTGCCACATCGTCTGGTGAAAGGGTTAAAGTACTTCACCTCCTGCACTTTTAGATGCAAATCCATTTTTATTTCTGTAATAATTATATTCATTTATTTTTACATCATTTGTTTTCCTGACCAGTATTTAAAGCCAAAAGGATACTCTTAACGATGGCCAATGATTTATTTTAGAAAGCGTCCCAAGCAACGTGCCTAAACATTACATTGCATACAGAAATAAAAAAAAAAAAAAGAAAGAAAAGAAAAGAAAAAGAGCATAATGGCATTGCACTTATTGCTTCCTGTCTTGCGTTTTCCGCAGCAAATTTTAGTGGCAAGTTGTTGTGAACTCATCAGTTGTGTGAAAATGGAGGGAGAAACTACAACACGGTAGACGGAATTGGGAACTATGGGTGTCTTTTTATTTGTACCTTGTAAATGATGGAATTGAGTCAGTTTAAGTTATTCCTTAAGTGCAGAATTGCTTCCAGATGCACCTTTGTCAAAAATATGTTGTCCATTAATGTTAAGGTTGGCAGTTTTACCACTTTCTGGTCTGTTTTGGAAACAACTGCTCATTTCAACGCAGGAATTGCAATCCACGTATAAATTCCCAGTACAGGAGAGCAGTGTGCTGGCTCACTTTTGTCCTTCCTGGCGAGGTTACTTTGTGCCTTGCTAGCAGGATAAATGAACGTGTTACATAGCCATGCAGAGTGAAGGCAGTGCTGACAGCGTGTTCGTCATTAGCTGTATTTCAGCCCTGTTGCCTGCAGTTCAGCAAAGTCTTCTAGTTTTTCCTTCCTTTTGCTGGTGAACTGATACGATGGCTCATTGGTTCATATTGGAGATCAAAGTTGAAAAGGGGGAGTGTTTTGTCCCCTTTCCCTCCGTTCCTCATATGTGCTCTCAGTTGAGTAGGGATGTGATAGTGTTAAGTGCAATTGCCCCTTCAGTGTTTGCCTTCTAACGAAAGGGTGCACTACACCCAACCTAGGTTGGCTTTACATTATGCTGATAGCAGCGGTCTTACTCTGAAGTATTGCACTCGCTGTTAGTTGGGAGGCGTGTTAAGCCTGGGATTTAATCTAGACTTGATGTAACAAGCTTGTTCTGAAGTTTGTGGTGGGTTTTGTCCACTAACTAGGAAAAGTATTAAAGTACATTACTTGCATTGGAGTCCTGAACTTGAAGGGAAAGCTTTGGAGGTAAAGGGACATCTTGCATCATCTGTTCTTAACACTTTTTTCTTGCAGGTTTAGGAAAGTTTGAACATACGTGGATGAAACTTGGATGAAATCTCGATGGCTCAGTTACCCAACCTGTTGATTCAAATTCAGCTTTCATGCAGTGAACTTCAGTCATCTTGAAAGATATTGTAGTGCGTTTGCAAGATGGACTACTGTCCAATCCTCTTGTACAGGTTTGACTTTGTACAGTATATTTTGTAGCAGTGAGCCAGTCATAGCAAGCTTATTTCAGCCTAGGACCGAATGCATGCACTGCAACATCTCAGTGCTCCTTGAAATGGCTGGAGGCACAGGCACTGACAACTGAGGGATACTGATGGCAGTTAATATGAAAGGGTAATGGATATAACCCTCAGGACTTCTCTGGGGAAGGACTTTTACTCAAGCAAGAGTGTGTTACAAACACAGTTAGACCAGCAGTATGTGCAGTAGCTCCCTGCCCTGTCAGATCTGTCTCTGTTACCTGGCAGAGCAGGTGATTCTTGCCTTCTTGATCAGCTACGTCAGTGCAAACCTTTATTAAAAGTGTAATTTTTCAGTGAGATTATTCCATTTAAATAAGAGCGTATGCTATTGGCTTGATTAACGGTATGATCTGTAAACAAGCATGCCTCCAGTGAGCATGGCTCAGTGAGCTGAGAAGACATCAGGACAGTCAAAGTAATCTCGTGAAATCCTTGTAAATGCGACCCAGCTTAACCATGCTTTTGAGCAAAGTTTATCTTTCTGCTAGTAAGTCTTTGTCTCTGCCTCTCAAAGTGGGTTCTGTATTGTCAGCTGCGTACTCGTGTGGAAACTCACTGTGACATTCCAATGAGGAGTTAAGGAGGACTTAGGAAAATAAATCTTCTGTAATTAACTTATGTTTCTGTTGAAATTAGTTTTGATTTCCTTAGAGTTTATTTTGTTTTGATCTATGCTTTACACAGGCAGGAAGTATTTATTGTATATAACTGCCTATTAATATACTTAAACAGATCATTTCTGGCCATCTCCAAACAGTAGTGCAGTGCAGCATGAGCACTTCAGGCTTGGCTGGAGAAGTGCGTATTGTTTCTTAATGAAAATTAAAAGGTAATGCAAGACCAGCAAGCTTTTTTTTTAAGCTGTTGTCTTTTAATTTCTGCAGCTTTGATGTCCTTCTGTGCCATTATTGTCAGAACACAGAATGTTACAGCACAGAGGAAGGAGTAAGCCAATAGGATTAAAAAGATTCTTAGCGTAAAAATAGAGGCATTAAACTTGTCTTCGTGACATCATAGGGAAGTCACCATGTGCTTCTCGCTCTTCTGCCACAAGCCAAAGCAGTAAAGAGATATGAGCTTTTCTTGGTGCTCTGCTAGTAGTATTTTTCTAAACTTCTCCGTCTCATATAGATGAGCCAGTGGTTAGTGTCTGATGCATCCTTTTCATTTTGAAGAAGGGAACTTTGGCATTTTTCATCTCTGAATCAGTAAAATCAGTAGGTACTGTGCAAGACGAGCTTGGCTCCCCTTTAGTCCATCAGCCTGGCCTTAGCTTCAGTAATGTAATTGTGATTGCAGGACCTACTTCAGGAGTGTTCTCCCTTCTCTTTCTGGATCTCTTATGAGTGGTGGTGGGTGCTTTTCCTGTGACCTGTGTTCTCTGCATCTCAAAACTTGGATTCTGAAGAGTAATTTAAATCATGATTGTCTGTGTGATATGTGACATGCAGTCATCCAGAATGAGAACCAAATCTTCACTGGCTGCTGTTGAGCGGGGTTTCTCAGTCATGCAATTCAACTTGTCTGTTTACTCAGGTTTATCTGATTCACACTGTTTTTGCCTGTGAATGATGATTAGGGAGATTGGTGCTTGGTTCTCAAGGACATCATGGAGTTGCTTCATTTTTTAAATGGAACCTGAACCTGTTTTTTTTACAGATATGCTTGGACTGCTTTTGTTTTCCAGTATGTGTGATGCGCTGCTTTTGTTGATGAAGGTGTGTGTGACTAATGGCAGGTAATTCCCTTCCCCTCTTTTTCTGAACCAGTTTTTTGTCAGAGGTCACGATTTTGTTTTGGGCAGTAGGTTAACCTGTTCATTTGCCAAGGTCCTGAAGCCTGACTGTGCATACATTACAAATAAAACCTGTTTTTCCTTATGCCTAACAAAATTAAGTGGTTGGAAAATTGCTCTTGGTTATTTTTTTTTTTCAGTTAAAAGATCTGAACTGTTATCTGTCATCTAATGGTTCCTGTATCAGACAATGACACAAGATGGCTAAAATAAGCCTAGTGGCTCTGTCTGCTGAAATTCAAGTGACCTTGTTTCTCCAGAGCACCATGTCTACGTTTCTTGATGTATCCTTATTAGGATATCCTTATTAATCACTTGGTAATGCTGTTTGGTTTAAAAAATAAAAAAAAGAAAAGGGGGTGGCTCTTCTGTAGACTCTACTACGCCATCTGTAAGGTGTGCTTTCAACTGAGAAGGGTTCTGCTCTGGAGTGAGCTGTGCAGGACTTGTGTGTATGGATCAGCCAGCACTGAAAAGAGAAAGGATTATAACTAAGAGTTTTAAGATGCTGATGGATCTACAGAATCCTTTTCTTTTTCTGTAGTCCCCTCAGAATTAAGTAGCTTGAAAAGCTGAAGGGACATAAAGTGTGCAGCTTTTTCTTTTTTAATGCTGGTGCTGAGTACGTCTAGTTTAAAGTACTTTAAAGATATAATTCTCTCAATTCGAGATGTGGAGGCTGACATCAAGTGTGTTCTTTACCGAGTTCTTGCATGATTCGTGCTGATTGCTATGTCCAGCTGCTTAGGAGAGCTGTTAACTAAGCTGTATATGTACTCATGTATGGCTAGAGTATATTCTCTTATGCGTAGGTACCTCTTCTTCCTAGGATTCTGAAGTTCAGCCCATACAGAAGCACTTCAGTAATACAAGGTATTCTTAAGCACTTGTCTCTGCACGCATTGACACTCTTGGCGGTCTCCAGCCAGCCTACCTGTATGTAATTGGATGGGAGGAGGAGGGGGAACTGGTGCCTCTGCTTTGAGGCCAGCTTCTGTCAGAGATGATCCTGTTGTGCTTCTCTTGTAGTCTAGCTTGAAATACTTGAGCCATTTTGTTGATGTGTTTATGGCTTCCCAGAAACTTAGACAAGAGATTGGATTTCCAGTATTTGTGACTGCTGACTCACCCCTGTTGACTTCAGCCATAGTGGTTCATCTATAACCTTGTACTGGTGCTGTTAACAGAGTAACTGCTGTGCTTCTGTATGCTGCATTAAAATTGTCTTGATACGGTGGTGAGATTTATTTAGCTGTTTATACAACCGTCACTGTTCTCAAGAATACGCAAACAGCTTTGCTGTGCGGCTTTGGATTTGGTATTGCACAGAGGTGGACTGTTGTAACACTCTGCCTGGGAGGGGCAGGGTGTCTGTGCCAAACAAACCTCCAGCTGGTCTATGGAATGGTCTGATGCAGTCCGAAGGAAGTAAACTCACCTGAGTTGTTGCCTGCTGTTCATTAGGGGCTTTCTCGCTCTCGGCTGGAGGAACAACGTGCTGTTGAACTTATATGAAGTCCAGAGAACGCTGGCTGCAGACTGTTCGTGCAGACGACGTGCTGGGCCTCCTGCTCCCAGCCATCACGGTATGAATCTTCAGTGCAAGGACTGCTCTCCGCCTTCTTGCTGTCAGCAACTTCCACCGTGGCTGTAGATGAAATAGAGAAAACACTGCAGTAAATAACAGTGCCTAAACATTGAAACAAACTGTTCTTTCTGCAAGAAGTGAAGGAGAGGCAGCTCTCACTGTGTCAATACGGCCCCATAGCGCTCCATTAGAAGGGAGACTTGTGTCCCTTCTGCACAAGAGCTTTATCCTTAATTACTTGCAGAATGTAAGGGAACGGTGCTACAGATGAGATCTTTCTCCACTCTCAAGACGACAGTTACGCTTACAGGGACATAAGCTGATTCCATCTTTTAATTCTTCTTATAGCACAAGTAGCTCTGGCTTTCGTTGCGTTAAGAATCCTGTGCTGTGTGTGGTGTGCTGCTTTACGTGGTGTCTCAGGGAAGATTTCTCAGAACTAAGATTCAGGACAGGGCACAAAGATACTGTGACGGGTTGGTAGAACTGCAGAAATGACACGCTCAGGATGATGACATATATGAAGAAAATGTTCCTTTTTCCTGGAAGTTAGAATCTAGGTAGAGGTGAAGACAGATAAGTAAAAGCATTTATATCTAAAGCTGAAAGAGACTGTGCAAACTTCTGCGAATATGAATCACAAAAACTGTGGAATTTCACTTAATTCCTGCTGCTTTTGAGCCAATAGTTTGCCTCTGGCTGTATATGGAGAACATTAACTTTATTAACTGACTTTTTAGTAGTTCTGGATAAAATACTTGACAGGTAGCAATTAAAAAAAAAGCACACCATGTCGGTAGTCTAGTTTCATAATGGTTCTAAAATTCTGATGTGGTATATCTTAGATAAATTAAAGGGCAGATGTAATTGAAATAACAAATGTCATATTTATACGTATGTAAAGTGTTAAAATGGCACAAAAAGAGGTTTAGCATTTTCTGCCTGTGTTCTTCCCATTATTAGCTACCTATACAGATGTGCTGCCTTGTACCTGAAACCAGACTTTTTTTCAAAGTCAAAAATTCAACATTCCCTTTTTTGTTTCCTTTTTTTTTTTTTTTTAAATGTGATTTGATGACGGAATCGTAGACTATCCTGAGTTGGAAGGGACCCACAAGGATCATTGAGTCTTAACTCCTGGCTGCACATCTGTAGCCATGTTAGTTGTATTGGCTAAAATTGGATGATACCGATAATCCCTTGCCAAAAAATTATTCTCTCCCTCCAGCTCCTAAAATGCTTCTCATTACCCTTCCCACCAGCCTTTTGGTGATAAACTGGCTTTTAGTATTTATGCTGGGGAAAATTAGCAGAGGAGTGAGTGCATGGAAAGGTCAGCTGCAGAACTTGCGAACAGTTCCATGTGTTCAGAAAAATGCAATCATTTGAAGAGAACAGAGCAAGCTATGTGAATTACAGAGATCTAGTAAGTATCACTTATTAAAAACAGAGTTTAGGATGTAGAAGTTACTGGTTAGGTGCTAGATAACTGAAGGGAGAGAAGAATCTTCAAATAGGAGAAAGAGCACTGCAAATAAGCAAGCAGTAAGCCCTGGTCTCTGAAGCTCTATTTTCCAGCCATTGGATTCTAGATAATGTAACGCCTGTCCATTTGGATTGACACAGGAAATAATTATTGTTCTACTTGCAGCCTAAAGTTCGCCTACAATGCATGCTGTAAAAGCCTGGGAAGTTTGTCTCCCTGAAAACAAATCCTTGCAAATTTCCAAAACAGATTTAAAATGGATCTTTTGGCTCAGCTGTTTTACTGTGAAATGCAGCTTGTGGTCTAAATGGACTAGATGAACGTTCTGTTGCAAACAGTCCGCATCCTGTAGAAGGGGATATCAGACTGTATGCAAAAGAAGGGAAATCCAGTTTCATTAATTTATCTGAAATCAAATACTTCAGAATAAGCGACTTGGAAATGCCTGACGTCAGGTTCTCTACCGTGCGGTTCTGTACCTTTGAAAAAGAAAATAAACTGTTCTATCATTTATTGTAATAAAATAATCTCTGATAAAATAGTATAGGAAAGAACACCGATGCAGACAACAGACAAGTGATTTAAAACAGACGTGAAGTTCCCTCTATGTAGAAAATTATAGGCACTGGTGATGACATTAGATGCATATGACTAATCACAGCTAATGCTCGCTGTTGCCAATTAGCCTTATTAGCGCAAGCAATTTGAGCACAGGATGACATTACTTTAATTACTGTAAGCAGCTTGTTCATTTATTGAGCAGCGTGCATTTAGAAAAGGGTTACTCTGTCTGCAAATTAATCATAACGTTCCTCATCATCAGAAATGCAGGAAAACTGAGGAAAGAAAGACTTTACCACAGAAAGAGGAAAAAATTGGGTGATGGAAGCCTGACAGTAATTGTAGTATTTTACGACCATTCTTTTTTGATAAAAAGACAAAAGCTATTGTACGATTTCTGTCTGAAATCTGTATATGAGTGAGACAAAATTGCTGCCATTAGAGTTAAGGCAAGGCATTATGACCATTAGGTGGTAGCAATGCAAAAAAAATCTTGTGAAGATGTACCGCAAAAACAAGGCTGAACGTATCTGGGAGGAGGGCAAGCTGAATAGGAAACCCAGAACTTATTTTCTGCTCATTTACCACACTCTGGTTTGTTTGTCAGCTGCACATGCTCCAGTTCCTTGGCACACGGTGAAGAACTTTTTTTCCCTCCTTTGTGGAGCAAGGATTGTTTTGTGGCAGGCTGCCACAACGATGTGTTCTCAGGATGAGTGTATTTCTGGTCAGAGTGATCTCTCCCTTCTCTGTGCTGTGCTGAAGATTGTGCTGTGGAGATCTCTAGCAGCACATACGGATGAGTCAAAGGGCAGAGGTACACGCATAGCAGTGACCCAAGTGGAACAGTAGGATTTCAGAAAATGATGGCGTTTGACAGCCTCTGTCTCGCTTGTCAGGTGCTTTCTGATTTTGCTGTTGCTGGTTTTGTTGTTGTTTTGTTTGTTGCTTTGAAAATAAGGTCACTGCTTGAAGGTTTCCTTTCTCTGGATGCACACAGCGTGCAGTGCTGCCTGAAAAGCTGGGGTGCTTGTCAAAGACTGGGAGCGCAGCACCAGTATTAAAATAGTTGTGAGACGAGGATGAGGCTGAAGAGAAAAGGTGAAGGCTGCTGCGCCTTTCAGGCTGCACCGAGTTAGTTTTATTCTTTTTGAGATCTTTGCATGAATTTAAAAAACAGCAACAACAACTACATTTTAAACATAATACTACTTTTGCGTCCTGAAGGATACAAATGTTTGAGGGCAGTCTGAAATACCATGTGTTAAGCCGGTTCTCATGCAGAGCGTCGGATGGGCTTGTCAAATACAAGCACGGAGTAGACAGAGATGTGTAAGTCCCAGTAACAAAATGTGAAAAGGAGACCTTAGACACAAAGTGCGGAGGTATTGCTCAGAGCGACTGAGTAATTCCAAGGCAGCTGTTGAGTTTTTCTCTTCTGATACCATTCTCACGACACCTCGGTGTCAGGCTATTTGCAAACACCCTGACACAGCAACAGGATCCAAGCCCTGTTCACGGACACATTCAGCTTCCTTTGGTACCTTAACATGCAGAACTGTGTTGCTTCTTGCGAGGGACAGCAGCTGCTGCCCTAGCCTGTGTTGTACGGGACAGCCTGGTCAGCAGCTAGCACTCAGCTAGCACTGAGAGCAACAGCAGCAATGACCAAAGATAAGAAAAATATACATGCACAAGATGAGTAGAGTTTGACTACTGCACTGAGTAGGAGTGACGGCGAACATGCAGGAGAGATAAAATCATGTGGAGAAAGCGATCAGTTTTCTACACCACGAGTTCATTAAATCACCGAGCCACGGGACATGAACGATGTAAAGGTGGGTCAGGTTCAGAAGTGGATGGGTGAATGAATGGCAGGTAATAAAAGCATCAGGACTGCTCGCGGTACAGAAACGCCCCTGTGCTCGAAGCCCACGTGCTGCTGTTACAGACGGGGGTGGCCAGGAGCAGGAGCGCTCTGCCCTTTCTTTCCCCAGCCATCTGGCACCGTCTCTCTGAGTCCCAGCAGCTGTAGATGCCTGCTTGAAGCAGTGAGCTCGAAAGAAAATCGGTATTAAAAGGAGGTCTCAAAATGTAAAACATTTCTCATCCGTGTAAACAGACTTGCGTATTAATCACGGAAACACTGGCATAATCAGACATTTTAAAGGACAAATGGAACTATTCTAGCAGCTAGTTTCAGATTTATTAGATGAAATATGAATAGTATTCCAGCAGTGCCTCCAGCTAAAGGGAATGAGGCACAAAGAAATCTTGATTATTACTGTGTTTTCATATAGCATGTCTACGGGGATGAGAATTGTTTTGGAAGTGGAAACTGACTTCAGAGCCGTCTCATTCGTCACTGGGATGCAGTCCTTTTATGTCAGTTAATTTGCCTTTGCCAAATGCAGATGAAGAAAGACTTTATTTTGAAAGTTAGAGCTTGCTAACACTTGACACTCCTTCCTTACATTTGAGTTTGGCAGCTACTTAGTCTGAGTAATGCCGTTAGGGTAGTAAGTTATCTGTGCCAAAATGCGGTCAGATTGGCATTAACGCTGTTTTAAAAACTGTTTCTTACCCTTAAGAATGTTTTCCCATGATTTGTGTCCCCTTTTAGACTCTAAATACTGGTCAGAGTTTGGAATAAATTATACAGTCTACGTCTTTATAATGCAGCCCTGCTTTATAGCAAGTAACACATTGAGAACTATTTTCTTTTTCCGTTGACAAGTTCTGCATTAGAAAAACACTTACACAAAGCTGATCTTTACACAACAATAATTTCCCTACTTTTCCCAGTGCATGTTCCCTGCAAATATCTCGGTTTTAATTTTCTTCTTTCCTGTTAAAATTACTTCCTAAATTTTGCTCTGTGATGCATCTCCGTAGAAGTATTATATATTAATGTTTAATTGAAACGATTCTCTATGCAATCGATTGACAAACATTGCTACCGAGAGCGCCCCGATATCTGGTACCATCCATATTCAGCTCCATCACAGGACTAGCTCTGGTGAGGTTAGATTACGATGAGCCACACCACGTGGGTTGTGAAGGTGAACCCACAGAGCGGGTGAAAGGGTTTCCAGAAGCTTTATTTAAGCGTTCTCTTTCTTTTGCTAGAAGCTGTGCTTCTGGGGAGAAGGTATTTCCAAGGGCAAAGGAGGGGGCAGCAGGCCTAATCCTTTAATATCCACAGCACATCAAAAAATTGATTCAGAATATCGAAAATTTTAACATCCCCAATAGATCAGATTGTTGGCTTTTTTTGGTAGCATCTTTTGTATAACATTCATACGTACTGTGTAACTTTGTGTAAGTGAAAGTGTAACCATAAATAAAAATTGTTTCTAGGAAACATAATTTATTAAAATGTCCATAAGTCTTGAGGAACTACTGCAGAATGAAAGAGAAGTTCAGTGACAGCTATGGCTGAGAAGAAGATAAGCTGTCTGGAGGCACAGTAGCAGAGGACAGAGAGAGAAACCGGAGGCACGGTGGGTCAGCATCTGACCTGCCTTCTGGAAAGTGCTGGAATCTGCTGAGGAAGAGGAAGGTAGGAAGGTAGAAAAGAGGACAGGAACAAAGAGAGCAAGGGAGAAACCTATCTGTATCGTCTTGAAGGTGATGATGGCAGTCTGTCAGTTTCTGACAGACTTTTTTTTCCAAAAGAAAAAAAAAGTACGAGTAGCATGCACACTTTTCTGAAGAATTATCTGAGCCCAAGGTGCTACGATTACGTCCTTCATCCAAGTGATGGAAGTACACTGATGTTATAAACAATTTCATGAACTACATATTTAATATTTACTATTATAAATAGTGTTAGATAAATATTATAACTGTTTCAGCCAAGTTCAATGTGAGGGCTAGCTGAGGAACCAGACTGCGCAATGAAACAGAATGATGGGGATATGCAGATGTGCCTGCAGGCAAATGCAATTCGCTTTGCGTACAGTGGAATTAGCCTGCAGAGAAGAGGACTATTTTAACTATTTAATGTTTTCCAAATAGTCTCTGAATGAGTACTTTGTTTTAGAAGGGCTGTCTCCAGAAATGATGAGTATGCTTCTTAATAGCCCAGAATGACTCACCAAGGTTCATGGTTGACACCAATTGTATTTTAAAGGTCTTCGTCTACAGAAGCCTCATAAAAAACACTTGAGATGCCTATGAAAATTGAAGTGGTTTTGAAATCATAAAAATTTCCCTAAATATCACATACGTTCTTCAAATAGGAGATAATGCAGGACTAAAAAGCAAATAAAATAAGCAAGCTAACCATCAATACACATAAAATGAGTAGATTTCATTTATATAAAGGATGAATGTCATATTCTATCTGTAGACCGTACGGCGATAACTGACAGATAAATGGGATGCTCTTTAAAGATACGGTAACCATTTCTGAAAGCTAGAGCAAGATTTCTGTTACGAGAGAAATCATGGAAAAGAAAATGATCTGGCTATTTCTGACATCATCTGAGCTTCAGATCGGAAAGAAGCAGAACTGCCACTCCGAAAGATAAGGTGTTTTTTTTTTTTAATGTTCAAAAACTACAGTAATTGGGAGCATGGTGCACACAGGATCTTTGCAAGGAAGGAGACCAGTGAGGAGTCAGTGCTGCCTATGCAGTCAGCAATGAATCCTGCAGCTCTGTTTTCATTAGCTGCCTTCCTCATACTTGGGTTACGAATGAAAAGAGGGGCCAGGGAAACTGACATTTTTTACCAACCGCAATCTCCAGTTTGAAGCCACATCTGTGGTATTTATTTCAGAGATGCAATTCAGTGCGATCTTAGGTCAGCACAAAGTAAGTTTTTATAACTTACTGCTTGTGGTTTTTCTGGTTTTCTTCATGTTGAAGTCTATGACAGAAACGAGATTTAGTCAGCAGAAACATTCTACAGACTTATATTGAAAAGGTATTGTTCATTGTTGCAGTCTCACTTCTCTTATGTGGAAAATGAATGTAAGAAGGAGCAAATGGTCGTTCACGGGATGAGGTGAGAGACATAAATGTCCTTTAGCAGATGGGGCAGTTATCGTTCTCCAATTCTGTTCCTCTCAGTGAGGTGGGAAAATGGAACAAACCTGGGGTGATCTAGGTCAAAAATAAGGCATCTCGGTGTGTTTGAAGTAGAAAAGAAACAAAAAGCACCTATGTCGCCCTGCACTGTGGTCAAGTTGCTGTGATGCGCTCAGAAGGTGGTTCCTGCTAAGCCATGCAGCAGGAGCACTTGTGGTGTTCTCACTGTTTTACAGCGAAGTCTTCCAGCTGCTTGTGGTCCAGATTTAGCTCTTGAAACACCAGGATTTTCAGCGAGTGCTTACTGGCAAGCTGTTGCCGGTAGGACTTTAGATGCTGATTTAATTTTAATATGCAGATCTTGAAAGATTATAAGCTGCGTTTAGGAAGCATCCTTGTCACATGTCACATTTCGCTGCCCATCGTCTTTCTCCACCTTCAGCTGAGTGTAATTTTGCATTTGGGGTGAATTTCTGAGTGAAAACAGCTACCAACATACAAGGCAATTAGATTGCACTACCTATAGCAACCAACAGCTGGACAACTCCTGCCTAACAGGGCCCCTAGTAGAATAGAGCAATACACTGGTCCAAAAAGAAAAGAAAATGTTCGTAAGTTGCTGTTTTACATGGTAAAGAGGAGTAAAAAAGAAGCTAGTATCCAGTAGCTGTACTGCAGAGATCTCTTAACTCGGATGTGATGGAGCTCACACACCTGACGGGCTCGTATGTGGCTGCCTAGAAGTTGGTATGTGAAATTAATCGTTCCCCTCTTTTTCTCCTGATGTTCTGACAAAGGAAAGTTTTAACGTGTTTTTCCATAGCGTAGAGAGAAGTCTAGCAGCAAAAAGATGAAAAGCCCTGCTGTGAGACCACGGTTGCTCAGCCGCCTATTGTTTGTTCCTAATACAAAACGCCAGCTCCCGTCTTTAAAGTCCTGAGTGCTTTCCAGCCTCCTGTTGGGAGCCAGTCTCCTCCTCACAGAATGTCACCTTGTAACTGAGAAATCCATCACAACGTAGTTTTTCAGCGAGATGCTTTTTGCGTTAGGACTGTGATGATGGAACACTTCTGTGACCTTCAGCAGAGTCCGAATGTCCTGACTTTCAAGGACTGGAGTAAATCATTGTGGGTAGCAGATGAGAAAGCGAGGGTCTGCTGTTGTGCATCTGCAGATATCCTTACCAGCAGCAGAGGTGGTCCTGGCCACCCACGGTATTTCACGTGTTTGTGGAATCCTATGAGGGTGAGGCCAGATGCTGCAGTTATTGATGTTGATTCTTTTCACAGAGATGCATTAATGACAGCCTGGACATACGAAGAAAGATACACTGGGAACAGAATGAATGTTGTTATTCCTATTTTTATCGTGCCAGTCAAATATACCTTGAGACAAGTGTTTACCACAGCAACATTTAGGAAATTGCCTCTTTTCCCCTTGAAGTGTTAATGCACAAGACAGTAGATATCTAATGAAAAACAGGCATAAGTATTTTAATACTCCATAATTTTTCTTGTTTTTTCCAGTATATGCAAAGTTTATTTGATAAATATTATTCAATTACACAGGACAACTAGTAGGCTAGCTGTCTGCCAGGCGTATTTCTGCTTTTTTCTGCTTTATTTAATTTGCTTTATTTGATTATTTAGGGAAAAAGGAGCCTGTAAATTTTCAGTAATAATCGAAGGGCTGTGCTGTACGAAAGAAGGAAAGGAAAGAAAGAAAGAAAATGAAAGAAAAGAAAAAGAAAGAGGCAAGGAAGGGAGGAAGGAGGGAGGAGGGGAAGAAAGGAGGGAAATAAAACGCAGAGACACGCCTAACCATTGAACTAATCTCAGGAAAAGTATCCACTGGTTTTACCGCAACATTTGCAGATTTAAGGTTTTACAATTCCTGTGAAGAATGAATGTGCTTTTGTATTCTATGTAAAAGGAAAAAGAGTGCAATCTTACTACGAAGACTGGCTCATGAAGTCGGGAATTTGTGGCTGATGTTCTGAAGATCAAATTTGTACCTCTGAGAAACATCTAAATCCATGTTTCAATTTTTTAAAAAGCTTCTGTGTCATTATTAAGTTGGGGTTTTTCTGTTGTTTTTGTTTGTTTGTTCTCCATGGAAGCATTAACACCATCTACATTCAGCTATGAAAGCTCCTAAGAGAAGAACCCAGCTGCTCGTACTGACAGAATGGGGAGAAATTACTGCCTGAACATTCAGAAACATTTTCTTGAGACTCTGCTGATTCCTCATTCAGGTACTGACAGAGCTGAAGTTAGATGCTGTGAAAATCGCAGCCTGAAAAAATAAAGTACGGTTTTCAATGCCGACATCAAGATATGTGCAGCGATCTCGAGCATAGAAATAGCTTGAAATCGTAGTTTCCAAAGAGTTTCAAATCACTCTTGTTTTACTCTGTTGCCAAAGGGATGCAGGACCATAACCTACGGTGGCCATCATTGTGCTCTGATTCGCAACACACAAAAGAAGCGATCCAACAGGAGTGAATGGGAAAGTAGGACATCGATAATTTTTTCTGTTAAATGTCAATGCAAAATGAAATCAAAATAAGAGCGCTGCCTCAAACTCTGCCAAAGCGTGAGTCACAAAACCTTACGATGCCATTCTTACAGTGTCAGTCAACTGAGATGAAAGTTGGTAAGACATGCCCACAGAACAGTATTTGTGAACTAGGATTCAGCTGCCTGTTCGAGAAAGGAATTAGTTTTTCTCTAACTGGCAAGGGGAACAAATGCTTCTCTCCTCCTGGGAAAAGAACAGAAACCCCAAGTAACTCCCAGGAAACAGAATGAAGACAAAAGCCAGACACGTGGTAACACATTCCATGGGTACACCTGGGTTTTTAAAGGTACATGTTTTACTGTTTGCCCAAAGAACAGACAGCATTGAATAGATATGGATGGAGACAATAAAAGAATAAAATACAGGCAAGGTAAAAGACACGGGATGATGACAAATTGTTTCTTTTTAAGCTTTCCCATTCTTTCAGAAGTATAAAACCGGTAGAGGTAACTGAGCCAATACCCAAACAAGAAGGGAATCGGAAGCAGAGCCTGGAGAACATTCTGTGTGGTGTTCGCCTTTGCTGAGCTATCCGTATTTCTCAGTGCTGTGTAATGAAAGCGTGCGATAATTCCAGAGGTGACCATCCAAAAGGCCTCACGAGAGACTGTTTGCTTTGTTTTCTTTTCATAAAATGTTGCAACCGTCTGCCAGTAATTAATAGAAACTGCTAGCTTACTTCCATTCAAAGCAAAGCAGTTGTCTCCTTCTTTAAGTTCAGGTCTCTTGCAGTAATATGTGATCAGTTTGTACACAACTTTTTCTCAGACAGAAGCGCTAAGGTGGAAGATGGGAAGAAATGATCAATTTGCATACGTTTTAATTTTAATTAAAATTTAATTTAATTTTAATGTACTGAGGAAGCCCCAAACTTTTTCAACAAGAGAGTGCTGGCGGCTTGTTGCCTTTCTGCATGCTGATAATTTAACACAAACTGCACTGGTGTCCATTTGACCGATGGGACGATGTTTTCATAAAACAGGGGACTCAGACAAGGGAGCTGAAGACTGAGGCTAGGCTAAAAATGCCATTGGAAACCCAGTCCCCAGCACCATTCTGTCTCTTTGGTTACTTTCAGTCACAGAAATGTGTTCATGATTCTCACTTCCATCCCCAGTCATCAAGTTGGGCGCACACTGGCACCCACACCATACGTCTGTCCGGAATGATGGAACACATTTACCAAGTCTGAGAAGAGTTCTGCCAAATATGTCGAAGTATTGTTGTTGAAATTATCCACTGCTCTATTGCAAGGCAATGCTTCTACCCAGTGTACTAGTTTTATAAACGGGTATATGCATTGGGATGACAGATCTCAGTAGCTTCCTTTTGTATTCTGGCCCATTTGTCTGTATTTCTGTAAGCCTCTGCAAGCTGAGCCTACAGGACATCCATGTGTAGGTGAATCTGAGGACACTATACGTTCACCTCCAGCACTCATCTCTAAGCTACTGTACCTGTATTTGATAGATTTCAATGTAAAATTTTCGAATAAGTGACACACTGACTTTCTTTTAATAACAGCAAAGGATTGGTTTGCATTCATGCTTGTTGGACTGCATCTCCAGCAAGATGATCTTGCATCTTATAGCTGGCCTAAACAGGACTGCTCCCTTCCACCCTACTTCAAACACAATATGCTGAATAAAGAAATAATTGCAAAATGGAATGATTATTTGCTATTAAATCTTCATTTAATAAAAATCTATGAGAATAGATTCACACCTTTAACTACTGAAATAATACATTTTCCTCTTCGTATTGTTGTTCTTACCTTTATACTATATATGTACTTTCACAAAGACAATTCCAGTTTTGGAAGTTCTGCGTATCTCTGAAGATCTGCTGCAAAACTTTGGATCCTGAGTGGGAATAGAAAAAAAGTTCTGCATGTACCTACACAAAACCAATGAACAAAAATGAAAACCAATTCTTTCTTCAGGCAATCCTTGCAAGCCACAGCTGCGGTACTTGAAATACCCTTCTGTGTGTGCACGTAAGATGAAATCCTTTTCCCTTCCATTCCCCTCTGAAAATGCAGCAGGCGAAGTTACTTGCAGTGCTGGTGGATTGCGTGCCTGATGCACCGCTTTTCTATCTCTCTCCCAAATTCAGTCTGTTTGGACTGCACTCGTTGTGCAGTCCTTCCTCACCCGTTCAGGAAATACTAACAGCCCAGACAGAAATTCCAGCTGAAACTCGGAGTATCGCTGTCAACTGGACACACGTTTTTGTCAAAAGCAATGGAGGGAACAAACAGTGAAAGGATTCTCCCGGATGGGCCTTGGCGGCGAGACTAAGCAATGTGATTCCTGTACGTAGTCCTGATGAATTTTTGTTTGTATGTAGTGGAAAGAGGTGTGGATTGACAATGGGCAGAAGTGAAGCCCTAAGGAATCAGATCAAACAGATAAAAGCTGATCAGAAACCAAAATTCCATATGTAACATCACCGTCTTCCTTCACGAAAAGGAAATGATGTGGAGGGATACTCCGTGATGAAATCTCTCCGAAAGGCACCTGTTCTTGTGTTTCGGTTCCAGATTACATCAGCCTACATTATAACAGCAGCAGGTGCAAGCCATCTAAGAACGGGAGCCAAGACAACCGAGTAGCACATCTGGAATGATAAGTCTTTCCAGATAAGCAAATTTGTATGGTATCGAGACAAAACTTTTTTTTTTTTTTTGCATTGTTTTTCTGTCCCTTGAAATCCCTTCAGCCAGAAGAAATTGCTTACCAGAAGACAGTGCTGTACAGCAGCGAGCCGTTGAGACAGAGCTAGCGTTTGCACTTGGTGTGTAGGGAGGTGAAGCTGACTCAGGAACCAGTAACAGCATAGTTCCTCTCATACAATTAATCTAGGAAGAAATAAGTTGCTCTGCCAAGAAAAGCATCATCCCCTGTAAAACCATGTCCTCGGCATTCAAAATAGCTCATCCTCACCCAGCTGGAGTTGCCTCTGTGCCCCTCTACGGGACGTACTGGAAGCAGAGCCATGCCGCTGTCCTTCCAGAAAACACTTTGATCCGCGTGCTAAAGACGATGGCATGCTGCCCTGACTTGGAGATGACAGGGATGTGAAGGAATAAGAGAGCTTTCTGCGACCTCGTTCCCTCAAGGAAGCTTATTATCGGTTTGAAAGTTCACGGTCTCTGTCGAAGCACTTTAGCCACACTTTATGAAGAGAAAGAGGATACCTCGATCTCACTTTTTGTACTGTTAACTGTAAAGGTTTTAGAATTACCTTTTTTCTTGACAAAAGGCATTTTGAAATGCACACAAAAAATCAATTTCAAAAGCAGAAATACAGATTGAAAGTGGTGTGAAGGCATGAATACAGAGATCAGGTTCAACTGTACGGAGGGAATTAAAATGTGGCAGTTCCATTAAAATCCGATAATACGGGAAGAGTGCATTGTACTCCTGCAGCACTTGTTACAGAAACCCCTTTATGTTTGGGAATTGCAGCTGTCATAAAATCAGGAGACATTACTCCGTACTGGACTTGCATGGCAAGGTTTTGGTAGCGGGGGGGCTGCAGGGGCAGCTGCTGTGAGCAGAGCCCAGCAGCTGGCCCATGTCGGACCAGAGCCAGCTCCAGCTGCTCCAAAAGGAACCGGCTGCCGGGCAGAGCTGACCCACGAGTGTTCCTCTGGGAGAGCTGGTTTAGGGAAGGGAAAAACTCCTGTGCAACAGCAGCTGGGGGAG